>BLKR01003425.1:0-146299 GCA_011170035.1 Teleogryllus occipitalis | reverse complement strand
TTTTTATTATAATTAGTGATTTTTTAGGGACATGTTTTTTTTTTCGGAGAGGGGCCTCAACACGATTCTGTTCTAGGGGACTCCAAAGCACCTAAATCCGAACCTGCCTCAAGACGGATTCACACATTCGGTATTCGACGAGAAACGAGCGACCGCTCGCCGAATCCCCAGTAGTGTGGATGAGTTGCTTGCTATTTGCCGAGTGACGAACATTCGGTGCTCGTCCTGCCCACCGCGTGTCAGTCTTTTGCACACTTAAAGGAAGCGAACATCCGCCGAGCACATCAGCTGCTCGGGGTTGGGCGAGCAATCACTCATTGCTCGGCGAATGCCGAATGAGTGAAAACGCCTTTAGCTGTACGGTGAAGGGCGCGCGTGTAAATCGTAAACTTCGCTCCCGCATTTCTTTTCGTATTCGGATCGGAGGTATTTTCGTATTTGCTTCAAGGCGGCTCTTCACATTCGGTATTCGGCGACTGCTCGCCGAATTCTCAGATGTGCATGGGTTGTTAGCTATTTGCCAAGCGACGAACATTCGGTGGTCGCCCTACCGTCCACGTGTCGTTCTTCTGCGTACATCAAAGGAGGTGAACATTCGCTGAGCACGTCAACTGCTCGGAATTGGGCGAGCAGTCTCTCCGTACTCGCCGAATGCCGAATGTGTAGTGCCGCCTTTAGCTGTACGTCCAAGGGCGAGCGTGTAAATCATAATTTCGCTCCCGCATTCCTTTTCGTATTCGGATCGAAGAAAATTTCGGCAAATACGGTTTTCATTCACTCACATTCGGTTTTCGGCGATTGTTCGTCGAATTCCGGGTAATGTGGATGGGTTGCTTGCTTTTTGCCGAGCGTCGAATATTCGGTGCTCGCCCTACCCACCTCGTGTCGGTCTTTTGCGCACTTAAAGGCAGCGAACTTTCGCCGAGCACATCGGTTGCTCGAAATTGGTCGAGGAGTCGCTCTGCACTCGCCGAATGTGCACAGCCGCCTGCAGAGTGGGTGCGTAGGTGCGTGGTGCGTGGCGGTCCGAGAGCGGCCCGCTCAACAGCTGAGGGCTGCTGCCTCCCCGCGTATTGATCGATCGGCGGCGCTGGGGGGCGCGGAAGACAAGACAAGGGGCGGAAAAACGCGGGATCAATGCGCAAGATGGCGGAGGCGCCGAGACGGGGCTCCAGGGAGGCGAGCAAGGCCAGGCGGCGGGCGCGGGTGCTTCCAGCAACTGGGCGACTCATGAGAACGCCCCGCTCTGGTGTGTCATCGGTAGGGAACGGAATTCATTTTAATAAAAGTAGTAAAGTACGTAAATATGTATTCATTTTCTTCAAAATATGTAAAAAAAATAAAATATGTAATATAAAAATTCATTTTAGTGTTTAAACTTTCTCTGAATGAGCATTTTCCAAGCACAAAACGTCACCGATAGGGTCTTAATGTGCATTCGGAGCGGTCGAAAAAAGTTCTACCTTTACAGAAATACTTCTACACTAGTTTAAATCGTAATATAAAGTTCTTTCATGATGTATACAATGTTATTTACGAGGAGCCGGTGCTCAAGTGGATAGTAGTACCATCTAGACAGTAAAGGATCCTGGAAGGGGGAGGGGTATAAAGAACATACCGTCCTCGAAATCCAACATTGTGATAATACAATGCTCTGTAAAAATAATTGCTAGTTTTTGATTGAGTTATGCGTGGGGACTATAAAACATGAGGCAGCACATGATTGAAATTCCTTCTGCTTCACATACATTGGCTCATTCTTGATCCCGAGTAAGCGGTTTTCAAGAAGCAGGAGGAGGAGTAGGTTTGACAATTGATTAAGAAGGTCAGGTGGTCATAAAAGCGCAGAAACGTTACATTTCTCTGTAAGAATGATGATTCCTGTAACATACATTGCGTACTCGCATCTTAAATGTTCCGTTTTCACGAATAAGAATATTAAAATGTAACCAAATATGTAGTAGTAATTCAAATATGTAAAAATATGTAATTTTACTGAAATATGTAAAAATATGTAAGAAAAAATGTTTTTAATTAATTCAATATGTCTTGAAAACTCTAAAGAATGTTTTTGAATGCAGAAATCATGTTCCTGTAAAAGTATGTATTAACACGCAAATCCGTTCGTTCCCTAGTAATCTGTAGACCTCGGAGTTTTAGGCACAAACTAGTGGTGCTAAAACACCACTACCTTTCTCGCCCGTGATTTCATGCAAAATTACACTAAAAGAACCATTTTTGAAAAGTTGTACATAACCTTGTTTCAAAATCTATATTTAAGGAACAGATTTCATTAAGAGAAAAATATCTATCTTCATAATTGCATTGTAGGAAGATACCAAAAAAGTTTTGAACGTTTGCAATTTTTGAAAAATCAGTGTTTTCAAACAACGTGAGGCCTGCACTATTCTCTTAAATGTCCTTTACGCTATCCAACAACAAAATTTAATCAAACATCATGGAGCCATTTTTTAAATTTGGAAAATGTCCAATTAAAATATTTGTTTCAAGTTCAAAGGGCCGCGACATCAGTCAGATCGATTGAGGAATATCACTTTGGAAGAAAATCGGCTGAACGGTTTAGCCGCTAGTGTTGTTCACAGACGGATAGACTTTTTGACTTCAATCGATTTTTCGGTATTGAGGACCCACAAAACATGGATTGTGGCTACATCACGTGATAGAGGATTTTTTTCTAAATTTAGCACCTAGATTTACCCACTTTTTCGTTACCAGGGCGTGGTAATGAGTTTTTTTGCCGAAAATTCGCCGTTTTTCGAGCAGCATTACATAACTTTCTCTCTACTTCGTAGCGGAAAAGTAAAAAATGATGATTTAGGCACCAAATGTATGTAACAAAATTACAAAATTAAGCACTATTGGGCACGAAATGTAACGTTTTATGCTCTTAAAATAGGATACAAAATTACTGAACCAGACCAGGGCTCCTTATGTTCGGTGTGTTTGGTGAGAGATTTTGGTGCGTAGTCGATTGCATAGTCTATCAGGGAATATTCACGTTTCGAAAAAATCGGTAAAGAGTTTGCGTTTCGGTAAAACAAAGGGTACTCCCGGATAAGATGGTAGAAAGTTTCCCTAAATCAAATGACATATGAGTGGTCACATTATAATACTAACATAAAAAATAATATTTTTGAAAGGTTTCCTAGCTCCCGTCCCACCACCCACATCCCTCTACAGCAGAAAACGTGTTTTTTAATTTTATTTTTTCGGCAACTTAACACTATTTTATGTCATTGAAAAAATATGATAAATAAAAAGACAACTTATACAGGAAAATATTTTTTGATATTTTCCCAGACCCAAATTCAAACACAAAAAATAGTTTTGAAAGAAAATAACAAAAAATATTTTTTATTGTGTCTTAGAACCATTGAACAGGCTCGAAAAATAGAAAACGTTCCTCTTAAAATAAAAATGGTTGTGATTTTTTTTCAGATTTTTTCGACAACTGGGCTGCAGTTAAAAAAGTAAAAACCATTTTCCCGCCTTTAAATCACCTTGAATTTAAATACACTGAATCACCTCAAGAATACGATCTCAAATTCTCGGTTGTAGGTGTTCAAGGTTCTTTTAAGCTGTAACTTCCCGCACACATCATGATTAATGTTTATTAGTAATGTCCTAAAGATGGCTAAGATTGGTGTATATGACGGGGAGATAAACGGAAATTTGTACCCGAAAATCTGGGTGTCTGAAAGGATGAACATCTGTGTAACGCATAACTATCAGATTAGAAGCCTCGAACCTAGAACCTCTTGATCAGAGGCGCTGCAGTGACATCAGTTGATGCACTGAGCTACCGCTCCCGGTCCCACCAGCTGCATCCCAATATCCCCACCAGCGCCATTCCAACACCCATCCCAATCCTTCCACCTCCATTCCAATATCTCCTCCCGCGCCGTTTATATCCCCTACGTCACTTCTCCAACCGGACGGCCCGTCGCGTCTCCGAGTCGGCTTCGCGCGGATTCTCCAGGCGGCCGCGTTTTGACAGCGGGATCCTCCGCGACTTCCGCGCCCGGGTGCTCCCTGTCGGGGGCGTTCGACGCGTCAGCTGGCGACAGTCGCCCTCCCCGCCACCGCCACGCCCCCTCCACCGACTCCGTCGCCGCTCCCCACGCCGCTGTCACTCTCGCCGCCGCCACCGCCGCCTCCGCCCCACCCCCGCCCTCATCGCGACGCCCTCTCCAGCTCAAGAGCGATTTAGGGGAGAAGCTTTTAAAATGGCGACATCGCTTTCGCCCTTAAGGACCCCCGGAGACACAAAATAGAGATAAAGCACAACGGACACAAAAGCGTCCGGGAAAGGGAAGGGCACAACGGTGCAGAGAGCGTGTAAAGCGAAAGACCGTTGCGCGGGTATTGAGAATAATATCGCAGTTTTTTTTAAAGAAAATTAAATTTCGGCGAATTAATTACATAGTTTTAATTACAACGATGTAAAGATTCACTAAACGCACGTGCTGGAGGACGTACGACGGCATAAATAGGACGCAAGGAGAGGGGGTGCGATCTTTTATGGTCGTAAGTAATGGCGCTCCTGCCTAGGGGGTGTTAGAATCGTCGAAACATGTCGGGAGCTTCGTGAGGATTAAACTACAGGCAGTGCCTAGGCTTAGAACGCAATTTAATCATTTATCGGAGGAGCTTTGTGTGTCAGGGAGACGCAACACAAATTAATTAACGAGATTGGGGAGGCGACGCGATGGGTAGCATGCTATGTGTTGCAATCCCAGCTTCACGCATGTTAGGAGTAAAATGCACAGTAGATCTCTGTGGGACAGCCATAAGAACTTTGGAGTGACATGAATGAAGAGAGGGAAGTTATCAGTTGCGAAGCGAATTCCGTTATGATAATGTTTGAAAATGAAGGACAAACTTCGAGTCAATGTTTTTAATATTTAGTTATTTTGTTTTCAAACAAGGGACTACTTATATTACTTCTAACACTGTTTTATTCCTCTATTGTTTTATAATACTCGTTTAAAAACTGTTTTATTCACAAATATTTTTAGTCTGAATTCGATATTTTTACTAACTGAACCTAACCATGCGCGCAGTAAGCAATAATTGGGTCATCGAACGAGAAAAATGTATCTTCATGACATGGGCGCCATATGGTTCCTAGTGTTTTGGATCCATTTCAGATTCATATGGTTCGTGTTTCCACTTTCTTTTAGGTTTTCTTGAAACCCATAACTTTGAATTGCCTTTCAATCGGAAAGAATTGGAAGTTTTTTATACTTCATATATTCAAAACTGAATTCGTATGGATGTTTTTTCTACTGCAGTATAAAATAACTATGCTATAAAAAGAAATGTAGTATTCAATTTATGAAAAGAAAAATAGCGTACTGAATTTTGAATAACATACGAATAGTCGTTACGTCCAAAATATGTTACGTTCTTGTTTTAACATGACTAGGATGAAATATATCACACCACAGCTGTGGAGTATCTTTTACAAATGTGTAAATCTATTATTGAGTTTATCTCAGAATCATGCAATGTTATTGTTATCACATTGAAATCTCTAATAAATCAAGATAAAAACTTGTGAACACATTGTTTGATGATTCTGCTTCATGACGAAACTCAGAATAGATATCGATGAAAATAATACACTAAATGACAAAAATTTCAATCAAGATGAAACATGAATGATATTTTTTTCTCGTTTATTTGGAATTGACTATCTACACCAATCGTCTTCTATATTATTTCAGTAGTATACATACCTTTTGCGGTTCTCACACGCCACTAATCTTTATAAATGAGGTCTCTAATGAAAGAGAATTTCACGGAGACGTGGCGAATTGCACTTTGACTTCAAAAATATGAAGAATTTGTTAAAAAAAAGCATTTAAATATTCACGTCGAATGCAACCCGCAACACTTAGCCCAAATTTTTAAATATATATCGTTAAATAACTCCTAAACGAAGCGTTTAAGGGCCTTAAAAAATAAAATTTTGAGGCCAAAGGCCCTCAAATCCGTCCACCACACCGTAAACTAGAAGTTGAGATCTTCTTAAACATTCCATTATACATTTGCCGGTTCGAGGCTTCTCGATTCTACCTCCCCCCCTGTTCACACCCTGCAGAATCTGCAACCGTATATGAAATTAAACTAATTAAGAGTACTTCGTATGCTATGCGATTGAATTACACAGGTGTACCTCTCTGCGCGGTAATATTAAATAAAAGTAGTTTGTGTTGACATAGGTGTACTGTATTGTTATCAATTACAAGGAGACATATAGAACAAGTGACGGAGAATAAGGTCTTTCAGAAAACGATGTACTACAATCTTAATATGGAAATATAGAAAAGAGGGTGGGGGTTTAACATGCGAAGGTTCTCGTAAGGGTACGCTAGTTACATTTTATTTTGATTATTTCCCTTAATACCTTCTTTAGAGACAGTTTTTACTCAAAGCATATAAGCAACACTTAAGTTTTCTTGAATGGAAACTACAGAAATTGTCGAGGCTTCAAATACGGTTTATTAAAATATTTGATACAAAATACACAATGTTTCGAGCAATGGTTGTCCATTCCATATAATACAACTGTCTATTCCATATGAAAATTAATTTTTACGAAACTGATCTGCCGTGAGAAAATACGACCAAATATATTCTTTCATTCGTATTCATAAAACGTGGCTGCATTTCAATAAAAAACTGACTGTCTTTAAAGAAAGCATTGAACACACTCAAAATAAAATACGTATGGTAAATATTCCAGGGAGGCTTGTCAACGGCAAAGCAATGTGGCAGAAGTTTTTGCTTCAACTTCGTCGCTACGATCTAAGAAACAAATTCCTTTGTGAAAACAAAAATGTCTTTCTCTCTCTAACTTTGAGACAGACGACCACTTTGAAGCAACGGTAACGTTAGGAGAGATCACTAAGCGGCAAAACACAATCTATGTTTTCAAAGTAAATCGTTTTGCACCCATGCCACGTCGAACTGCGGCAGCTTTACACTGGCCGCAGTTCCTTATCTGATATGAGGAATCTATTTACATCTGCACTGTCAACAATGCTAACAAGATGGAGAATTCTGAGCTGTAAGTCATGAAATCACGTGACTGTCTTGTTATAGCTAACGACGTATTGATGTTATCTGTGATTAATTCATCAATATCGAGAAGTATCAACCGTATAAAATATTGATTTACTATTACATTTTGCTGATAAAACTGAAATTTTATATTGTCGACATAACGATATTTTTTCTTGTTTTATTCTAATATTAAAAGTGGTACGATATCAGTAACTCATAACAATGAGAACCTAATATAGCAAAACTCTTATCGTAAAAATGAGTGAACTACAAACTGTTGTTCTCCACAAACTTTCCCTGTTTACAACAGTCTCTTCGGCCTGAACACAAACGGGCGCAATAATTTAGCAAACCGCAACTGTAAGTCCACAACGCAAACCCGCTCATCGTCTCCGATCGCGAATCCCAGTTGGCCGAGCACTTCCCGTTTCGAGCACTCAGGTGAATAACGACGCCGGCCGGTGCGGAGGGCGCCACGTTGGACAAATTGCCTCGCGCTCGCTACAAGCGCCAGGGGCCTTCTGGCGGAGGAGGTGGCCAAGGAGAAGGCGGGAGCGGAGATGGAAGCGAGAACGGTGATGAAATTTCGCAGCTGTAGTGAAGGTTGACGGGAAGGTGAAGGGGAAGGCAGACGTGGAAGTGGAGGTGGAGACAGAGTAGAGATGGAGGGGGAGATGGAGGTGGATGTGGAGGTGGAAATGGAGGTGGGGTGGAGATGGAGGTGGAGGGTGGAGATGGGGTGGGAATGGAAGTATAAGTATAGGTGTGGGTGAGAGATGAGGTAGGGGTGAAAGGCAGAGATGAAAGGATGTTGGAAGTGAAGGTGAAGGCCGAGTTGGAGGAGGAAGTGGAGTAAAAAGTGTAGGGGACGGGGGAGGCGAAAGTAGATGTGGAAGTAGAGGAGAAGGTGCAAGGAGACAGGGAGGCGAAGGTGGAGATGAACACAGCGGAGGAAGAGGATACACCGGTGGGGGAGGAGGCGGAGGTAAGGGGAAGGGAGGGCGTGGCGGAGGCGGCGGTGGAAGCGGTGGTGGGAGCGGAGGCGATGGTGGTAGAAGCGGAGGCAGCGTCAGAAGCGGCGGGGGATGGTGGCTGAGGCGGTGGTGGCGGAGGCGGTGAGGGCGAAGTCGGTGAGGGGGGCGGAGTCTGTGGGGGCGGAGTCGGTGATGGTGCGGAGGAGGTGGGGGAGAAGGCGGTGATGAGGGCGGAGGCGGTGTGGGCGGAGGTGGTGTTGGCGGAGGCGGTGGGGGCGGAGTTGGTGGGGGAGGAGGGAGTTGGATGGGGCGGAGTGTGTGGGGCGGAGTGTGTGTGGGGGCGGAGTGTGGGGGCGGAGTGTGTGGGGGCGGGTGTGTGGGGGGCGGAGTGTGTGGGGGCGGAGTGTGTGGGGGCGGAGTGTGTGTGTGGGGCGGAGTGTGTGGGGCAGTGGGTCGGGCGGGAGTGGGTGGGGGCGGAGTCGGTGGGGGCGGAGTCGGTGGGGGCGAAGTCGGTGGGGGCGGAGTCGGGGGGGGGCGGCGGCGGACGCGGAGGTGGAGATGGGAGTGGAGATGGGAGTCGGAGGAAGAAGAGGCGACGGTGAGTGGTGGAGGAAAGGGGAAGGGGGTCGTGACGGCGGCCGGCGCCGAAAGGGTTGTTGCAGCGAATCGCGACCACCTGCCGGCCGGCCGGCCGCGCCACCGGCTGGCCCTCGCCGCGCCGGGCGGCGGGTTGTAGGCGGCTTTTCCGAGCCCCGCGGGGCCTCCGCCCCCACCGCTGCCGGCGCCAGCGCCCGGGGGAATAAATAATGCAACAGCGCAGCCGTCACGTGGCGGTGAGGACGAGGACGGCGGATACGGCGCGTGCCGCGGCGGCGGCGGGGCACGGAGGATAAAGCAGAGCGGGGACCGGCGGCGAGGATGATAAGAGGAGGGAGCTACGGGAACTCCGGGGTTATCGGCGGTGGAGCTGGACAGAACGAGGACGGAGGGGGTGTGCAGGAACGAAAAATGATTCTTCTGATCCTGGAGGTATCGATAATGTCATGTTGGAAATTCATGAATCAGGATCGGTACAGATGAACCGATGTCTTTTGTATCAAACTACCGGGATCGGAAAAGATTGTCTAAAAGTTGATTGTCGTAAATCGATGGTTACAATCACGAAAACAGTCTAAAAGCGATCTCTAAGAGTGATGTTTAGGTCCAAATGGAAGATGCTCCAAACTGTGGCGTCAGTGTGTGCGCTAAATTCTAGTACTGCCACAACATTTTGGTTCGCATTTGTTCGTCTAGAGTCGTACATCAGCACTCATTTACATATACTATTGTGTACGAGTATTTGTTATATATCGAAATAAATATACGTAACACCAAATATATGGATTAATGTCATTAACATGATGTTGCATCGTGTGAATTTGGAGTTAAGCAGCTCACTCTGCCGTCACTTGGAAACAAATTCCATTGAGCGAGTGATTGATTGGCATTCGCTAAATGGAACCCCCAAAAACCGGCGGAATAGCTGGCTTCGCTATCTGTTAGTTGGAGATGGCGCATGCACAAGGGCACAAAAAGTATATACGCTAAGGGGCTTCACCCTCTACAAAAGTCTGTAATATGTAGCTATCAAATGTCGTTTGTAACTTACGCAACCTTGGATACATACGTCGCAAACCAAGTACCTGACTGGTAACATATTATTTTATGTTTAAAATTTTCATCGATACAAAACGATAACGAAGGTATCAATGTTTGATATTCGATACACACAAAACGATTTATACTGTAGTATCGGTATTACTCGCGCCGATGCAATGCAGAAATACAGGTAGAGTGAGGGTATTATTTACGAAATTGGCCACTATACTTGGGTTTCTGTAATCTGGCCGAAGACAGCTGATCAACTGTTACGATTTCGTCTAATCGGGAGCTTAAACGTCACCACAGTGACATTACCACGATGACGTTTTAACTCTCGATTGAATGACACCTTAACAGCTGATGAAGTGTCATCGGCCACGTTAAAAAACAAGTATAGAATTTATGAAGCAGTGCCAATCTCTGGAGAAACAGTCATGCCTTCGCAACTTTCTCAATAATTTGCGTTCTAACTTTCTCAAGAGTTCGAGGTTTCTCCTGTGATGGATTTTCACCTGTTTAGGTCATTTCTTTAGATATTTTGGAGAAAATCACGGACAGAGGTTCTCGTCTTCAACAGAAAATAGTTCCTATTTCGCGCCAGTGAAGATGTGTTTGGATTGTTGTCATCAGTGCTCTCTGCCAGCTTTTGCTTTCAACTATTTATTGTGGCAGAAGGAGGGAAGCAAGATTATCAGTCAAGAATAGTTGCGCGATTAATACATAATACTTTATATAACTAATTTCAAAGCATCAGTACATGACAATCGTCGCAACTTCTGAAATCCCAATGCCAAAATCTACGTAACAGCGATCATTGCCGCAGTGTTTATCTGTCCGAGTTTGTACACTTCGAATGTACAGGAACAACTTTCGCCTTCAAGGGCTAAACATAACATACCCGGTACATATTTACTCACACCGACATTGAGGATAAATCAACCTTGAACCTGCGTCCTGAGGGAGTCTGCAAGTTTCGTCTGTGACAGTTCTAACCACGTGGTTGTGTTTAACACAAGCTTACGTGCACCAGGTTGAGGGAAAAAACAGGTACGTGTAAAATTTTCACGTTCCCCAAATGTGTAAGGCTCCCTTTCGTCTCTGACAGAGGGTGCCTGCCTGAGCGAGGAGACAGGTAGAGAGCTGCCGGCTGACAGGCGCCGGGGCGTGGCGGACAGGGGGAAGGCGGGGAGGGGGCGGGGCGCGCTGCACGGCGTGTGGTGTGGCGTGGCGGGTCTGGGAGGGGAGGGAGGGCGTGAAGGGCATGACGTGGTGGCGAGGGGTAGATTCCGGCGGAGGACAGTGTAGCGGGGTGGAGCGGAGCGGGGGGGGGAGGGGGGGACTGGACGGAGCGATGCGAGACGGAGCGGGATGCGGCGGGGCGGGATGGGACGGAGGGCAGAATAAGTAGAGGTGGGGCAGGCGGGGAGAATCTGGGCAGGGCGGGCCAGGGTGAGGTGGGGTGGGTGGAGCGAGGCAGAACATGGCGAGACGGGATCCGGCGGAGCGAGGCAGGGCGGAGCGGTGTGGGTCGGGCCGGAGCGGTGTGGTGTGAAGCGGTGCAGGGCAGAAGGGGACGTGGCGGGCGGGCTGGGAGGTATGGACGGGCGTGGCGCGCGAGGGAGATGTGGCAGGCGGGGCAGGGCAGAGCGAGACTGGGTGTGGCTAGGCAAGGCGGGGTGGGGCGAAGCGGGATTTGGCGGGGCGGGATAGGACGGAACGAGCAGGGCAGGGCGGGTTGCGGTGGAGCAGTCCGAGCGGGCAGGGCGGGCGAGCCGGTGGGCAGGACGGAGCTAGGTGGGGTTGATCGGGCAGGGCGGGGTGGACGAAGCGAGCGGGGCGGGTGGGGCGGGGAAGGGTGGGGCTTGGCAGAACGGGACGGGGCAGGGCGGGGTGGGGTGGAGAAGGCTGGGCAGGGCAAGCAAGCCATGGCAGGACAGATCGGACCGAGGGGGGCAGGGTGGGGCGGGCGGGGCAGAGAGAGATAGGCCGGGCGGGGTGGGTCAGTCAGGGCGGAGCGGGATCGGACGGGACAGACGGCAGCGGGAAGCGGGCAAGCGGTCGAGCGGAGCAAAGCGCAGAGGCGGCGCGGAGCCACCGCAGACGGCTTTCATTGGATTTGAACGAATCGCCAGCCAAGCGGACGGACGCGATGCCCGACAGGCTTTTCACAGCTGCGGATAAATTCCCTCCGCCCCGTCCACTCTCCCTCCGTCCACCCCGTCCCCCTGTCCCCCACCGCAGCGATGATGGAGGCGAGGGCTACGAGCGGAAGGGCTGGCGCCGCTGTCCCTTCCCGAGGCCCCCAGGGGAGGGCACGCTGGACTGCAAGGGGTGGACCGCAGTGGCGAGGTAGCTTCATATTAATATTGAAATAAGAGCCCGGCAAGACAATACAAACGGTATCCGATTAGAATAACGAGAGGATGCAAATGGGTGATGGAAATGTGGGGTTGGAATGATGAGGTAATTGATTTGTGCGATGTATGCGTAGTATGATGGTGTGATGTTGAATATTGATCAAACTGTCTATATTAATACAATGGGTTTCGGCAAAATAAGTATCTTTATAGAAATATATGCAATTTAAAATATGGCAGAAGCCTGGAAGAGAGAGATATGGTTGGTATTAACTCCACTTTGAGTACGTCCAGATCCATTGGGGAATATCAATTTTGGAGAAAATCGTCTAAAGCTTTAGACGCTAGCGTTGACCACAGACGGACGGGCGGACGAACGGACGGACAGATATTTTGCCATCAATCAATTTTTCTGCATCAAGGATTCACAAAACACGAGTTATAGCTACACCAAATGTTGGAGGAAGTAGTTTGCGACATGTAGGAAAAAAAATTATCCCATTTTCGTTCTAGAAATTGACATTACGAATTTTTGTTTCGAAAAAATCGCCGATTTCCGCCGCTGAATTACAATAATTTATTTTTACTTTTTTGCGTAGAACGTCAAAAGTAGCTTCTTACTGGAACCCAATTTTGAATGTTTCTGTCAACCCTTACTACATGGAATGCAAACATATTCCAAAAACGTAATAATACGAATAAGGTATAATTTTGTAGAACATAAAAACATAACTCGTGGAGTCGCGAAACTCAGAGGAATGGATACATCGTTTCTGAGTTATTTACGATGGTAACGTGTGTTGCAGCGTAACGTATGTTAGAGTTGCATATGCGCTACTGTTTTCCTTATAATATTAGAAGTTCTATATTTTTCATCTCAAAACAGTTTTATGTACCAGCAGGGAAAATTCCCTGTTCAGCTGTACAAGGTATGTATGGTGTCATAAATCATACAAACCTTCCCCTTTCCTTATTTTATTAGGTAAAGAGGGGATAATATGTCTAAATTTATACTCACACACTCATAATCACGCGCGGCGGAGAGATGGGCAGGGAGGTGCGGGATGGTTTGGGAGTGTTTGAATGCCGTCAATATCATCCTCTCCCAGGTTTGAGTTCTCTGCAGCCATCGGTCGAGTCAACATATGCAGTCTGCTAGTCTCGGTGGTCTATCAGTGCTCGGGGCAGGAGTGACAGTCTTTCGACCGTAAGAAATGATAGCATTAATGTTGCTACAGTAGTATAGCAAGTGCAGTATGATAGATTTTTCTTCGGCTTCGCAATGGAGAATACGAAGGCGTGAAATGATCGCCAACGGAACATCAGCCGAAGGGCTGGCCTATGACTGAACCTCAAGCTGAACCGGACCTCAGTGTGGTGCCGTGAGTCTAGGGATGGCAAAAAAATAGATGTTTTTGAAAGAAGTTTTCCACCAGAAACATCAATATATTAACATCGATATTTTGCTTTAGATGTTTTCTTCACATCGATATTTTCTTGCAAATATCCATGTTTTTTTTAATAAAGGAGTTTAAGCACGTTGTAGAGTAATAGCAATCCACAGCAATATCGTTGTTTTGCGTCATCCACTTTAACACGCTGCAAACGCTGCACCTATTTATCACGCTGCTCACCTTTCGCCTGTGCAACCTAAAGAAGTTTGGGAGCTGCTCGTGTTATTAATGTGCGTTATCGCCAGGCGTGTCATTGCCTGAATCAACAGTGAAATACAAAATAGATAGCCAAACACGATGTTCCTTATTGTTAATTTTATTCTTCACATTCCATTATAATTTTTACATGCTACTAACATGCTGGTAACCAAACAATAAAATATATCCCTTTTACGTAATTTCATTCAAAATGGATAGGAAAATAGCATATTTATTAGTCTGTAATTAAAACATCGATGTTCTAAATATCGACGTTTTCATCGACATCGAAAACCCTTTAGTAAGGTTTAGGTAAAATTTGCCTTCACAACGCGAGACGCACGTGCTCGCTGAAGGAGCGGCTGAGACGGCGCCGTCCGCCACGGCCCCCTGTAGGGGCGCAGCCGTCATGTCCACGCAAAGCCCTTTTAACGGCCTGAGGATGGCGGCGCCGTCGCGGGGGATTATGGATCGCTTAGCGACTGTTTGTTCGCCCACCCTCCCAGGGGCACACGCGGCGCCGTGCACGGCCCACTCGCTTATACAGCGGCGTTTCGTGACTCTCGGCCGCTTTGTGCGTTGCAGGAGAAGGCAGGTCATGACCGACGTGCTGACTGTAAATTCACTACCTTTTAGGAGTCTCAATTGATTGATTGATTCGTTTCCGGGACTGTCAACTGCTACGGCCATAATTCCCGTAACCGTAGTGCATGTTTTCCACAGGAAGTGGCGGTGATCTTACCCCGCTAAATGGTAAGATCCGGCGCCAATCTACCGCCTACTAGTAAGGTTTTTCGCAACCAGGTGTCTCTCACTAATGGGGCACCGCCCCAGCCGAGACAAGCTCTAAGCTCCTGACCGGTCTCCCGGCACGTATAGTAGTCAAGTGCATGTTAGTGTGTGTATGAGAGAGAGAGAGAGAGAGAGAGAGAGAGAGAGAGAGAGAGAGAGAGAGAGAGAGAGAGAGAGAGAGAGGATAGGACAAGGAAGAGGAAGGAAAGGTCGCGTGCGGTCTGTGGCCCGTTTGTAAGGGTTCTGTCCCGGCATTCGCCTGGTGTTGATTGGAGAAACCACGGAAAAGAACCGATCAGAGCATTCGCCCGCTAGAATTCTCCTCCAGACAGTGACTGAATTCAACCTAGCTACCTGACTAGTGTCGAAAATTCTGCGCCGACGGAACTCGAGCCTAGATCCTCCCTGTCAGAGGCACTGCAATGACATCAGCCGATGCCCTGAGCCACCTCTCTCGGTGAGAGTTTCAATTAATTGATTCAAACATATCAATAAAATAGGACTCTTCATCGCCATATTCAACATATTAAAACTGAGATTTGGGACTTTCTTAAGTGGTGAAAAATTCGCTAATGCAATCTAATTAGTATTAGTATTACATAACATTATGATGGTTTGTTTATGTTTTATACTTACATTATGTAACTGCTCAGTTTAATTACTAGTAGCTACAAATTGTAACTGATCAATACCAGTTGTAACTGTCTAATCAATAAACAAATTAACTCTACTTTTGCATTCTTGTAGTTTTTCGTTTAGTAAATGTCCTAGTAATTCATTTAATAATATACATATTTTGTCTACCTAAAAGATCATAAATAGTGGACCATTTCCATTGTATTCTAAAAATATCACAAGTGATTTAAAAGAGAATAAATAATAACCTTTCTGCTATTTGTGTAAAGTTCATTAATTTTTATAATGTGATTTTATTATTTAATCCAATGCGCATATTAAATGGGTAAATGCCTCATTAACGTTGATAGATTCAAATTCACCATCGACTCGGCGAGTGTTTCTGACGGGAGGTGACGATACATTACATCAATTTTCCAAATTAAAGGTTGCTTAATTTGCACTCCATATTTTATCGTGACATTTTCACGAGTACTGAAGGTGAAATTAAGTACTTTTGTATTGCTTTCACGTCCTGAAATAATCATAAAATTACATCATTGTACGGAAGTTGAAAAGGGTACTTATGTAAAATTCAAACTGTGATTGAGATATTGTTAGTTCTACGCACGTGATTAACATGTGCTTCACAGTAAGGCGAATCAGAACATTTGAAAGCAAATAACTCAATTTATGTCATGGTTGTATTTGTCTCATAATTCAAATCTGTTGAATATTATAATACAATGGGTAAATTTTCGCTTGAACGTCCAAAGATTAATCATTAAACACAATATCAAAGTGGATGATTAATAAAACAATTATATGAGTGAATCAGTTTAATCAATTTCTATCCAATGTCACTTAAGTGCCCACAACATACAGAGCGCCAGGAAAGTATCTCCACAGAGACACCAGTGGCTAGTGAGAGTGCTAGCTACAGATGTGTGTAACACGAGCTGCAACTTGTAACAAATGAAAGAACAAATTGGTACTTACCACTTTAAAACAATGATTTACAAAGTGCTGGATGTTTGTACTTGTGCAACAAATCGATATGAAAAGTCATGTCTTGAACCAAGCATTACATCTCCGGAAAGAGCGTATCAAAATCAAGAACGTGACGTGCCACGTTCGCTACCGTGATGCTTCAAAGCTACGATTTCCCGCTGCAGATAACCCTCTCCATTCATTTCGCGCTTGTCCTCGCGAATAGGCAACCCGTCCGACACTGACACACAGCTTGCCCCGGAACTTCCAGCGAATAGGCAACCTCTCGTACACTGATGTTTGGAACACAATTCCCTTGCAGAAGGCAGGGGTTCTTTTGACTGTTCACACTTCTCAAGAGATGACACGTTGCCTCCATGCACGCGGTTCAAGTATTCACTTTTCATTTGAAGGATAGCACGAGGAAAGGAAAAATATATTTTCATAATAAGTGTACTTCTTTCTATAACTTTTTTTGGTAACGTTTGAGTTAGGTTGAGCAGGTTTATATTTCAATGTAAAGATTTTATTTTAGACACCAGTTAGGAAACTCAAAAACAAATGAAGATTACTCGTACATAGTTACCACTGAATTAATATATTTGCTTTTATGATACAAACAGATACAATATCACAATATCTTCAAAACATTCAATAAATTAATTTGCAAGAGTGATGTGTATTTACATACCGAGCAAACACTTGAGATTGATGTATAGATTGAGACGATGTTGACACGATTATAGTTTCATCAGTAACAATACGCAATATCGAGAACAAGTATCGATACTTGAAGTACGAGAAGTATCGCAGGGTCCCCGGACGGGATCCGCCCGTCCAATGAGCTCTCGGCGTCCGCCGCACTCCGGGAAGGGAAGATATCGTCTCCGGAGGGTGACATTTTTGGAAAATGTGGCTGTCTAGTGGGCACGAGGGGAAAGAAACGGTGGATCGAAGTAGGGACTGGGTGAAGGTGGGGACGAGCTGAGGTCGGGGGCACCGTAGAAGCCGGGTGAGGGCGAGGCACCAGCAGGATGGGAACGGGTGAGAAGTGGAGACACTTCGGAGGGAAGCCAGGACAGCGAAGGATGAGCGTTGGGAGTGGGTAGATGGGCAATGCAGATGCCAAACGTCGCGCGGCGAGGTGGAGTGAGGTGGAGAGACGTGGATGGGGTTCAGAGAGGCGGAGGGGTCGGAGGAATGTGGAAGAGCGTTGAGAGGTAGAGGGGCGGATGGGGCTGGATGGGCGGGAATGAACAATCGAAGAGGAACAGGACGAGGCAGGGCGGAGAGGAGCCAGGCAGGATGGGGTGTGGCGGTGCATTGCGTGGAGCGGCGTGACGATGCAAGGCGTGCGGGTACAAGGCGGGATGGAGCGGGGTGGGGAGATGCGAAACGGAGGAGTGGGCGTGATGGGGTGGAATTAGATGGAGCGGAGGCGAGAAAAGGGAGCATGGCGAAGGAAAGTGGAACTGGGCGGGACGGGGTAGAGGGGGCGGAATGTGGAGCAAAGAGGCGAGGCGGGGCGGGGCGGGGTGGAGTGCGGTGCGATGAAGAGAGGAGAGTGGTGAAAGGGGCCTACAGAGGTGGAGGGGGTGGAGAGAATTGGAAGGATAGGAGAGAAGAGGATCAGTGGAGTGAGGTGGAAGGGTGTACCGTTGTAACGGTTGGCGAGGGTCGTTGTAAGGCGGTGTGGAATGGGGCAAGATGGGAAGGAGCGAGGTGGAGAGATATGAAGAAGGGGGCTGAGAGGCGAAGCGGAGTAGATGGAAGTTGGAGGGGGCGTGGCCTGGCGAGCGGGGCGGGACGGAGCCGGGCGGGACGGGGCGGAGACGAGAGAGAGAGAGGCGAAACAGAGTGGAGTGAGGGGAAGTTAGGAGGAATGGGGAAGTGTGTGACGGAGCAGGGCGAAGTAAAGGGGCAGGGCGGGCGGGTTGGAGAGAGGCGAGTTGGGCGTTGGGCGGGATGGTGCTGTGCGGGCGGGGCGGGACTGAGCGGAGAGGGGCCGAACGGGGTCGGACAGAGATGGGCAGGACGGGGCGGGGAGAAAAAAGAGGCGAAGCAGAGTGGAATGATGTGAAGTTAGACGGAATGGGGGAGTGTGTGAGGCGGAAAGGAGCGGGGCGGAGCAAGGCAAAACGGAACGGGGTGGGTATGGAGGAGCGGGACGGGATAGGGTGGGGCGGGGCGGAGCAGATCTGGGCGGGGGTAGCGAAGCGAGGCGGAGCGGGGCGGGGTGGCAGAACAGGGCAGGGTGGGGCGGAGCGAAACGGGAAAGCAGGATGCGGCAACAGGGGCGGAGCAGGATGGTTGATTGATTGATTGATTTTTTCGTGTTTCCGGGCGCGTCAACTGCTCCGGTCATTAGTCCCGTTAGTATAGTGCATGTTTTCTCTCTCAGGAGATGGCGGTGATCTTCCCCCGCTGGAGAGGAAGACCCTTGGGCGCGCGAGTGCGTGAATTTTAAGCGGAGGAGGCCGCCGCATTAAATCATCGCAAGCGGCTCCGGTGCCAAGGGCGGCGGGCGAGGGCGGCGGTGCGAGGGGTGGAGCGGGGCGGGGCGGGGCGCAGCGGATGCAGGAAACGGCTGCAGAGAACAGTTTTTGCCAAGCGGGGCAGTGGCGTGGATACGGGTCTGCGACCATCCACGCTGTTTTCAAGGCTAGCTGGGGATGATATCGGCATCCGACTTACTCAAACACCAGCTTCCATGTAAGAAATATTTTCGACCAAAGAGATCATTCGAAACTTATTTTGGGAAACTTCTCTTTCAATTAACCAGACTAAAGGAAATGAACATGCATTGTGGAACTTCAAATTGTTGGAGGTGTGGTTCAAAGTACTTTTGACAATAGCTAAATTCCTGGATGAAAGCAGTCCTCTGTATGAATGTCTAGATTTAGCTGGCCTTTTCCATAGTTTCAACGAATCAATTTCACTCGGATGGTGGAGTAGTACCTTAAAAACACCAGATCTCGCGCGGTCTCTCCTTCCGCATTCCGTTCTCTCTCACATCGTTTGGTCTGGGGCTAATCCTATGAGCTAATCCCCCATATTTTGAAGAAACACTAGCCTTAAACAAGAAAATCTATGACATGATTACGAGATCTGCGTTGAAACAGGTCGCGGGAAGCGCTCTCGCCCGAACAAAACATATAACAAATGTAACTATTTTAAATATCAAAAGTTTCGTCCCTTCAAAGCGGTAATGAACTGCAACTGACGGAATCGGAAGCAGAATGAAGGCGATCCCATCAAGGGGCTGTCTCCAGTTCTTCGTCACTCTCGACCTGGGCAATCGATACTGACCTCGGAGACACTCCACAGCGCGCGATCCTTCGTATCTCATTCTTCCCCACTCCCATCCGTAGATCCAGTCGATGACACCACATCAATACTAATCCATTACTTTCTCACAAATATACAACAGTGATATCGAAAACAAATGTGTCAATGTGCATGTTTGTGTGAGTACATATTATATATCGAAAGTGTCAATCCCTCAGAGCAGTGAAAGAAGACTGACAACGAGTGCGAGCGGAACTGGAACTAGCGTGGACAAGAGATCGCCGAGGGGATACCAACGAGAGACTCTTCGTCACTCTCGACCCCTGTAATCGATAGTGTCCTCCGAGAGCGGCGACGGCGACTAACTTGAACTAGAAAACCTTTGACAGGCACAGCAGTTCCGGGATGCAGTTTTCACCGAAAGACTCAGAGCCAAAAGAGAAAAATATCGAAAATTCGATTCCTCAGAGAGGCGAACGAGGCGCAACTGTTGGCGAACGGGAGAGGAACCGGAAGTAGCGTGGGTACGCGCTCGCCAATGTTCTGTTTACGTCCGGCTCTTTGTCACATTCGACCCCGGCAATCGATAATATCCTCCCAGAGCGGTGGCGGCGACTAACTTTTACTAGAACTTCTTCGCATGTACAGAAGATCCGGGGTGTGGTAATTACTGAAAGACAGTGCCAAAACAGAAAAATAACATCGAAAATTAATGTATATCTTAAGTATAGAAAGTGTCAATCCCTCAGAGATGTGAACGAACCGCAATTTATGCCGCGAGCATGAGCGGAACAGGAAATAACGTGGAGGCGAGCCTGTCAAGCGGCTACCTCCGGCTCTTCATCACTCTCCACCTTAGCAATCGATAGTGACCTCCAGATAACTGTCCACCGCACGCTACCCTTCCTTCCTCATCCGTGTCCCCGCAACTCCCATCCTTAAAAGCGGGCTATAGGCTGATCCCACATCCTTATATGAGCCACTACCCTTGCCAAAATACAATAATAATAATAATAATAATAATAATAATAATAATAATAATATAGAAAACAAATATATAATATATATTAATGGACATTTTCTGTATTTTACTATATTTTTATGATTATGACTTTCAATTATTGTATTTAAGTGTTCATGTATTTGGCGTTATTGGGTCGATAGTCTGACTTTGCCGGCCAGCTAACGGTGTCTCCGATGCCTTGGGCCTAGTTAAATTCCCATGCTTGGGGTAAGAGCGCCATGAGGCGAAAATGACGTATTCTCTTCACTGTAACTAGCACGATCCGCCTACTTGAGCTTTTCACCGTCACACAGTTACAGGAACTGGGACGATTTTTAAAGGAAAGCTACAACTATTTTTGCGTCGACCGGCAATCGAATCCCGGGACCACGGCACGGGAAGTTTCTACGCTGCCCACGAGCCATCCCAGAGGCTCTGTAGAGAAACTGTATTTAAGTATATGTTGGTTGTATGAACTTTTGTAGTTTTCGGCAGTCTGAAAATCACTGATTACTCTGACACTCGCCGTTGCCATTTTCTCGCATAACTATTGTTTGTATTTATATATAATTTGTACAAGAGGAAATTGTGCAATAAAGTATAAATATTTAATATCCCAAAGTGCCGAACCCTCAAAGCGGTGCACGAGTCGCAACTGTCGGCGAACGAGAGCGGAACCGGAAGCAGCGTGGAGGCGAGCCCGCCGAGGGTCTACCTCCGGCTCTTCGTCACTCTCGACCCTGGCAATCGATAACGTCCTCCGAGGGCGGCTGCGACAGCGACGGCGCGCTCCGACGCCCCAGCCAGAGGCAACCACTGCGCGAGCTGCTCTTCATTTTTCATGGAGACGATACCGCTCGATGAGAGCGCGGCTTCATTAAGGGGAAGAGAGCTGCAAATTGCGTTGCCGGTTAATTGCCGCCTGTAAGTCGCCGCGATTTGATTTGGGAATTATATTGCGCCGAGGGCTAATGAAACGGAATGGCGAGGTTGGAATCGAGCGAAGTGAGGATGTTAAATCGTTTGCTTAATCACGAAGAGTTTTTCGCACCCAGATTGTGACTATTCGGTCGATCCATTAAAAATATACCATACATCAGATCAATTATCATTTGTAATTTTCTTCTTAGATTGTGTTTCACTAAACGCTACTTATAAATAACCCGTGATAAGTAGACACCACTATTTGATACGCATCTAGAATTTTGATTCAAGTAGCACATATGATTAGGTCGTGCCTTAAGAAATTATAGCAATATTTGAATGTGTGTAAATGCAAGAATAAACGACTCTAACGATTAAAATATAATGCATTACATGTATATTTAAATGAATATATAATAAAAATAATAACAATAATCGTCATCATCATCATCATCATTACCTAGATTCATCTGTTAGAGGAATGTTGGATAATTACGTTGGTGCGTTTTACTCCATGAGAAATTGCGTAAGATGATGGTACAAATGTTCAACTTAGGATTTTGCAGTTTCTTATTTGTAACGTTCTATTTCTTGAAAAGCAATAATAATTGTTCATTACTTTTGTTGATATATTTGCATGAACAGAGTCATCTCCAAGAGTGGAACGAAACATGTTTTAGGAAGATCACAGTTCATTGACTGCAATAAACTATCCACTACGCCCAAACTTGCTGAGGCGCCTCATGTAGTACCGTCATTATCAGTAAAGTGTTTTCCCTCGTCGTACTTAGGAAACTTTTTAGCGCACCGAAAAAATCTGGAATGGAATCCTTAATGAAAAAACTTTGGCTCATACGTAGTTTGATTAAAACTGCGCCCGAGCTGCAAACAGTGATAACGCGTGTTCCTTCCTTGGACGCTATGTCACTGGCGCAGCGGAGATGATCTGTTCCGGAGTCCGTGTTGCCATTACTACAGGCACTCTCTTGTTGCCTATTGCCACACTCTCCTACTCTATCTACGGCAAGAGGTTTTGAAGGTGAAGATACTTCATTCGATACATTTGGTACAGTTTCTAACAACGGACCGCAACCATTTTAGTATCGATTGATGTGATGTAGTACACGATTTGAAATAAATAATAATAAATAATAATAAATACAGGTTTCTGTTACCACATAAAAACATGAAAATACCTACCAGAAAAATTATTATAAAACAATATTATTTGCTGTCGCAAATTATATTTATGTTCCATACTAACTTTTCAAACTTAAATGGAAAGAAAAAAGACTAGTATTCCTCAATATAGTCAGAGAAACAGTGCGAAAGTGCGTTAAATTTACCCTACTAAAAATTATCAATTTGATCGAATTGCCAAATCTAGTTTTTTCGACATCGATTCTGTTACTGCAGAATCGATGCCAAAGTAACATTGACTTACCTATATTAAAGTCAATATTGTTCAGATCGAGAAGAAAAGTATCGACACTGTAAATGTTGCGACATCGTCAACACTCGTTGCTCGCTGCTACTATTCGTCGCCAACTTTACATCTCTGTCGCCATCCTCTCACACACAAACACTTCTACAACTTTCAATATTTATCTCCAGCTATTGGATAGGCATAGAGTTGTTGCCATCTGCATAGAACTCAATACCCCAGGTGCCGACTGCTTCGTCTACGTTTTCATCTTCATTTCTGCGAGGATCCGTTGCCGCTGCCACCACCCACTGCGACAACAGCGCCCCCGGCAGTCACTAGTGCTCCGAACTCTGCCGAGTTTGTGAGCTGTTTTAAAAGATCCCCACCCCGGTGAGGGGGCAGGGCTGGGAGGAGATCGTCGCCAGAGTTGGAAGTAGAAATTGGACGTCGCAATCTCAAGTAGTATGCTTCAAGAAGAAGCGGGGCAAACAACGAGAAGAAAACAAAAAACAAGCGGAACAAGAATTTTGACGAAAGGATTGAATATTTTGGGTGGGAAGAATCTACGAGGAAAATAAAACAGATTTATTTGAATCTGAACTCACCCCCTGATCGTTTAATTAATTTTTTAAGCACATAACGTAAAGTAGCGAAGTTCTTTTAAAGTTGTCAAGAAGTAAACCAAATACTAAACTTATCATTAACCTATAATGTTTTATGAGTCAATGTGGAAATCAATATAATTTCTTTTTAGAATTTGATTTTAAAATTGGATCACACGAAGCACTGTAACGAAAGAAAATTACTTGTTCCGCAGACTCGTATTGTGTGTTTAATCGACGTTTTCCATCGACATAAGTGGCTCAGGACATCAACTGATGCCATTGCAGTTCATCTAACCGGGAGGTCGTACGGTTCGAATTCAGACGGTGACAGGATTTTCGACACTAGCTAGACAGCTAGGTCGAATTCAACCGCTGTCTGGAAGAGAATTCTATCAGCCGGATGTTCTGATCCGTAGTTTTCGGCGGTTTCTCTCAACACCAGGTGAATGCTGGAGCAATACCTCAAGAAACGGAGCACGCGATCTTTCCTTCCTCCTCTTTGTCCTATCCTCACCCTTTACTTACATTCACGTGCACTACACACCATACACATTTGGAGACCAGTCTTAATGTTAGAGCTTTTCCCGGTTGGGGCGGTTCTCCGCATTCTAGTTTGGCAAAATCCCCGCAAGCCGTTGTAGGTGTCAGCGCGGGATCTCATCTTCCAGCGGGGGAAGATCACCGCCACCAGCTGCAATTAAATAAAGTGCACTACGCTTACGGCACTAATGACCTTAGCAGCTGACGCACTTGGAATCAGTAATCAATCACAGTTTTGCCTTTTATGAGATTACTTAACGGAAAGATATTTTGAAGGAAATCCAAGGTAGTCGATGAAAGATATACGATATTTCTCAGCAAACTGATTATAAAAGGTCATCAAAAATATTGATCCCTCAGTCACTTCGTTTCTTTGTGCATTGTTTTCCTTTTTGTGCACGGGACTGCTGTAGTTTGTTTTGTTAATTCGTTAAAGAACATGGTAAACATGTGTCGCCCGGCTGCTCCTGAAAAGCATTAAGGGGGGCTCGTGGCATGAAGCCAAAATATGGGAGGTGTCTGTGCCGTGTCCAGATGGTGTTTTAAAGGATAGTAAGGTGCAGTCTTCTCGCCAAATTATGTAATTTTTTAACTGTATGTTCAATTTTCTGCATATGTTGTTTATGAAAAATTCAGAGGGTTGTTTATTTAATTAGTTGAGAATGTGTTTTGAACGAAAAACTGTACTAAACATTCTCAAGATTACTTAAATTTTTCCAGCTCATCACCCATCTCTGAGAGTAGGTTTAAGGGCGCTTTCGGGACAAGTTTTATTGGATTTTTATCGTTTCATTTGCCTCTCGTTCCTGATTTACTCCGGCCTTCTGCTCACACGGTCTATACGATTTACTTCTATCATAATCATTCACTTAACAACCTTGTCCACTTCTCAATTACTCGGAAACAGTTATTTTATAACACATTTCCCGGTGACGTTAAATCATTACACAAGTTTAAGTGCCAAGTAAATTCTTTTCTCCTACATAATTGTTTCTATACAATTTGAGACTACACTGAGTATCTAAAAGAAATGTAATATTAATTTGAACAATGGTATTTAACGTATGAATTACCATTTGGACTGTATAATTAAAAATAACTTCCAACGAGTATTGAATATCAGCTTCTAGGTCAATGACCCCCATCTCGATCAGGTGTTTCGTCCAGATTCTCTGATCTTTGAGCGAATCCTGAGATGGACCCTTGTTATGCTCTGGTCATAAATGTAACTTCACTATATGTGAACATTTTTTTGAGTTCAGTAGGAAATGTTGATATTCAAATTATCGTTCTCCATGATATTGCAGCAATATATCAATTCCTTTACCAACGGCCCGATGATTGTATGGGTTTCTATGGGACTTGTATGGGTTACAATACAAATCCAAGAATTTAAGAAAACGCGCACAGAATACGCTTCTCCCAAGAGTACGTTACAAAGTTTTTAACAGTTTTTGACGTATAAATAAAAAAGTAATAAAGAAAATTGTACGGCATTATCCGAACCGTTGCAATAATTTGAACTAAGATCTTAACCACTTTTAGTATAAAGCAATACAACATTCTTTCAATATGATAAAAAATCTTCCTATTAAATTGTGTTTTGTAGCATTTATAACCTATAAGATTTTGCAGCCCTTAAAAGAATCGATTTTTCTTTAGTCATAATTATGTATTTGTTGTTTTTATTACCATTTTGCTTACATTGGAGGAAAGCTAGAACGAGGCATTTATGACTTTCAGCCAGTAGGAGCAGCATTCCTCTCTACGATGAAAGGAACGCGCGTGCTACCACGGAGAAGTTATGAAGCGCGAGTTTGCGGTAAACAAGAGAAAAAAGTGAAGCAGTCTTTTGTTCGGCCCGCGCATGCGCCGGTCGTTGAGCGCCGTCTTTTCACAGAACAAAACAACGCGGCTAGATGGTTTTGAATTCGCGGCCGCTGCTCACAAATTGAACTCCATTCACAAGCTCTTTGTTCCGACCTGCTTTACAATGAAGATTCAAACGACGACATTTTAAAAAAAGAAATACAATGTTCTGGATTGTTTATACTGATTTAACGTTTTGCGCACGTTGTGGAACGGAAGATGGGCTTGTGCCTTCCTATTTTTTTTTCTTCGGTAAATAATACTAACGGTCATCAAAACGTTGTTGGTCAAAGGAAAGTTAATTAAATTTGTATCAAATTAATGTTTCATTAAAATATGAAATTCAATTGGAAAATGAATATGAATGAAAGGTGATATCGTTGATACTTTTTCTGTAAATATGATAAAATACTAATGGAGTCATATTCCTTGAAATTATTGACTGACGTGTTGTACACAACTTTTCTTACATTCACGAAATGAAGGGAAACATTAATTGTAGAACAATAATTTTTCATTATTAGAGTTTGATTTATTAGCTGCAGTAATATAAAAATAATATTATTTTTAGATTATTATAAGTTGTATTATTAGTATTATTATTTTTATATAAAGGTAGACCGATTATTTCGGTAATATCATCACATTTTTTTGGAAGAAATACAAACTGTTGGAGTTAATCAAATGGCCATCAAGAAACTGCAAACGTAAGACAATGTACAACACAATTAATTTACTAATATTAATATCTTACTTTGGTCTTTGTTAAGATGGTAGATTAGCGTTTAAAATTCATAGATTTAGTAAGATATGTAGTGTGCATGAAGTGTAAAAGATGTGAAACTTTTCTTGTTATCAGGAATGCTTTATAGGTAAAAAATGAATTGAATGCCCACAATAAATAAATTTTAATTGTTATTTCACTAAGCATAAACTATTCTTAAGTAATGTTTTCCGTTTTTTATTGCATAAATAAAACAAAAAACGCATGCAATGGGATTTACGAAATATTGCATCTTTTTTAGATCTAACTTTCAAAAAAGCCTTCCAAAAAAAAACTTCCAATGATGCGAAACAAAAAAATTATTTGTATACAATGTATACAATACAATACATTCGAGACATGTCAATTTGTCTTACATGTAAATTTATCTTATTCAATAGAAACTTGTATAATTACAAATCACAAATTGTATAATTTTTACTTAGAAATGTGGAATAAAGAAAACATAAGCAATGAATGCGTGGTTCGGAAGTTCCCTCATAAAGACGTGTAACCTTCAATCATTACATCCAAAAGAAAGTTCAGGAATTGGATCACAAACATCTCCACTCATCTTCACAAACGCATTTGTTTCACTGTCATATCGGCATTCGGATAGCGTTATTGAGAAACGCCACACCTCCAGAGAAATTGTCATTTCGAAAAAGAGATCCTCGCCTTCAGAAATGACATCAACGAACAGCGGGTACGTGTCGAGTTTTTACCTTTGAACAAGGAATATTGCAGTGTACCTGGTTACGGTTTAAAGGATCTTAGGAATCCTTTTGCTTTAACCTTCTCCGGTTACTATCCACTTCCATAGCCCTCTGTACAGTTTACGTAACTGGTATTTCTAGATGGTGGTATTATGACTTCCGTTGTAGGGTAAAGTCGTGGCAAAGCGTCATGCTTCAGCCGGACACCTTCTACCCAATAGTTTCTGTTGAGAAAGCCAGTAAATACTGGTGCTCATTTGGAAATAGAATTTAGTAAACCGTTCTGAATAGTCAGGATAAAAATTCTTAGATACACTGGGATTTGAACCCGGTTCCTCAGGTTAGCAAACATGTCTTAAATGTTCGCGAAAATCAGTGAAACTCTCCATTTAGTTCAGAATATGCTTCCAGATTTTTTTACACGTCGATTTCACATGCATTAAAGCTGAAAGCATATTCTGAACTAAATGGAGAGTTTCACTCATTTTCGCGAACATTAAAGACGTGTTTGCTAACCTGAGGGACCCGGGTTCTCAGAATTGTGTCTAAGAATTTTTGTCCGGTCATGACTTATTCAGGACGGTCCTACGGTCCACTAAAACTTATTTCCAAATGAGTACCAGTATTTACTGGTTTTCTCAACAGAAACTATTGGGTATAAATTTCGCTCATTTTCGCGAACATTGCAGACGTGGCCACTTCGAAACAAGCGATTCAAATGCCGGAGTAGCGTAGCGATGTGGGGAATCCCGCAGCAGACGTATCCAGGTGCTTTTCACCGGCAGCAAACGCGCCAGGAATCGACGGTGGCGCCGTGCGCGGAGCACAATGGAAGCGGCCCGCGCGCCGGCAAGGAGCGCGTGGCAGTGGGTGCGTGGCGTGGCGGAGTGTGGCGGGCGGCGGGCGAGGGAGCAGCCGGCGCACCCCCCACCCCCACCCCGCTCTCCGCGAGGATCGCGTCGCCATGGCAACCGTATGAATTTCCCGCCGGCCCCGCCCCCGCGCCGGCATCGCCTCGCTGCCTGCGCGCCGCTTCCGTCGACCCGGCTTCCTCGCCCCGGCTGCCGCCGGTTTCATTTCCCGCTCTCCTCGCCCAGCCTCTCCTCTTCCCACCCAGACGCCGCGTTGCGCCGTGTTCATGCCGCGTCTTGCCTCTCCATCCGTTGTGGTCTCGAGCTCCCTCCACCTTTATTCACCGTCCTGCGTGCATTGCATGGTGGGCTTGTTTCAAGGTTGTGGCGATATTTGCAGTTTATTTTCGATAACACCAGTAACTATCGATACCCATTCTTCAGAATCAGAATCCAAAATCCTAGATTACTAGTGTTCATTGTCGGCATTGCCGCATCTAGCGTCTCCATTGTCTCTCCGTTATTGCAACGGGCTCCTTCACCTTCATTCACCGTCCTGCGTGCATTGCATGGTAGGCTTGTTTCAAGGTTGTGGCGATATTTGCAGTTTATTTTCGATAACACCAGTAACTATCGATACCCATTCTTCAGAATCAGAATCCAAAATCCTAGATTACTAGTGTTCATTGTCGCCATTGCCACATCTAGCGTTTCCATCGTCTCTCCGTTACTGCATCGAGCTCCCTCCACCCTTATTCGCCACCCTCCCTGCATTGCTTGGTAGGGTTGTTTCAGGGATAAGGATGTGGCGATATTTACAGTATAGATATTTTAATTTTCGATAATAGCAGTAACTATCGATAACGATTCTTCAGTATTAGAATCTAAAATTCTACATTACTAGACGTACTTACTTCAAAGATATTTGTTTCTCATTTGCTAATTCCATGTGACTTATCTGGAGCATCGTCATTGAGGAAAGAGTTAACTTGTATTATACGATACAAGTAAACATCTTTCGTCAATGACGATGCTCCAGATAAGTCACAGTGCAGCGGATATAAACTTTTTGAATATTCAAATTATATTTTATAATATATCATCGTTATTAAGTTCTTAATTATTCAAATATTAAAGTTGTTCAATGCTAAATAAAACATACAGTTTTTACTGTGAAATTGCAAACAGTGGACTGATAACTCCTGATATTCGAGATGTCAATGGGTTTTGTAAATAGGCGTCAATACTTTGTTCTCTGGTTAATATCGACATAAAATGTTTCAAATTCAGTGCCGCCACATTCGTAATTAGCACTGGTACAGCACAGATCCCAAATTCACCATCCTCCACTGGCTGAGACTCGTCACGTCCTGCACACACCACCCTTCACCTAGCAGAATCCGCCTGCGACCAGTTCCCTCCCAGCCCGCAGCCTCACCGCAGCCGTCACCGCCGGGGGGTCGCGCTCGGCGCGCACTCCATACTTACAGCGACACCGCCGCCGCCTCTCGTAACTCACAGTCCGCGCTCCATTCGGCCCTCGCCGCCGCGCCGTGTTTACCGCCAGGGCCCCACGGACCCTCCGGCCGTCTGTGGCAGCGGCCCCTAGCCGGAGCGCCGGAGGAGGCGGGGCGGGCCGGGGCGGGCCGGGGACCGGGCCGGGGCCGGGGTGGGTCGGGGGCGGGGGCGGGGAGGGGCAGTGTCGGGGCGGGGGCGGGGCCGTGTCGGCGCGGGAGCGGGGCAGTGTCGGGGCGGGGGCGGGGCAGTGTCGGGGCGGGGGCGGGAACGGGGGCGGGGCAGTGTCGGGGGCCGGGGCAGTGTCTGTGCGGGGGCGGAGAAGTGTCGGGGCGGGGGCGGGGCAGTGTCGGGGCGGGGGAGGGGTAGTGTCGGGGGGCAGTGTCGGGGTGGGGGCGGGGCAGTGTCGGGGAGGGGGCGGGACAGTGTCGGGGCGGGGCGGGGCAGTGTCGGGACGGGGGCGGGGCAGTGTCGGAGCGGGGGCGGGGCAGCGTCAGGGCGGGGATGGGGCAGAAGGCGGGGAGGCGTTGGGGAGAGGAGTGGGGCGGGGAGGGGGTAGGGCGGGGTGGGGAGAGGCGGGGCGGAAGCGGGGACGGCGTACGCATTCGTCGGGCACCACGCGCTTTGTGCGTGTCTTAATTCCCGCACTAAACTGCAAATTAACCCGTCAACTAATAAAGCGGTGCGCGGGCGCCGGGCCACGCCCTCGCACAAAAGGACGCGAATAAAAGGGACGGCGCGCGAGGCAGCGAAGGCGCCGGAGGACGGAGGGGCCGCCGCCGGATGGACAAATGATAAGGGATGAAGGTGAGCGGGCGGCTACGTACGGGCAGGCCCGAGAGCGGTGAGGGGAGCGTTCGCGGTGGAAGTTCAGGGGAGATGGAGGAATGGGGGGGGGGGGAGCGACAATGCGATGTAGGCGGAAAGGAGACGCGGACGTGGCGGTATGGGAGGAGAGGATGGTAAAAGAGGAGGGGGCAAAAGAGGGTGGCGGAGTGGTAGCTGGACGGCGACGGGGCGAGGGGTGACAGGAAGGGGACGGGGCGGCGGGGGGAGGAGACAGGGTAAAGTGATCTGGGATGCGGCAGGATGGTGATAGGGGGACGGTAGGGGGACATTATACTTGCCGGGGGACAGTGATAGGGGGACGGTAGGGGGGACGAGTAGGAGACGGTAGGGGGACGGTAGGGGACGGTAGGGGGACGGTAGGGGGACGGTAGAAACAGCAGGGGACAGCAGGACGGCAGGGGGGGGGTAGGGGGACGACAGGGGACGGAAGGAGGACGGCCGGGAGACTGCGGGGAGATGGCGCGAATACGGTGGCGAGACTGCAGGGAGTCACGGAGACACGTGAGGAGACGGCGGGGAGGCGGAAGGGACACAACAGGGCTCGGCGAGGGCAAAGCGAGGTATGACAGAGACGGTAGACACACGAGAGCAACGGCAAGGAAATGAGGGAGACACAGCAGGGTGGTGGCGGGGATACGGCGGGTTAGGTGACGGGAGCACGACGGTGGCATGAGGGGGCACGGCAGAGAGACGGAGACAATAGCAAGGCAACGGGGGAGAAACGTCGGGCAGTGGCGGGGACACGGCAGAGAGAGAGCGAGGAGGTGACTGGGGTATGGCGGCAGCACAGCGGGGGCACGGCGGAGAGACGGTGGAGAGATGGGAACCGGCAAGGAAACGGGGGAGAGACGGGCAGCGGTGGCGGGGAGACAGCGGAGAGGTGCCAGGGGTACGGTGGGGGTACGACAGTGATGGTGGAGAGACGGAGACAACGGCAAGGAAACGGAGGAGAGAGTGCTTGGTGGTGGCGGGGATAATGTGGATAGACAGCGGGCAGGTGACAGGGACACGGCGGGGTCATGATGAGGACACGTGGGAGAGACGGGGATAATGACAAGGAAACGGGGGAGAGACGGAGAGCGGTGGCGAGGAGACAGCGGAGAGGTGACAGGGGTACGATGGGGACACGGCGGAAACAGAGGAAGGACGGGGACAACAGCAAGGAAACGGGGGAGAGGGAGCTTGGTGGTGGCGGGGAGACGGCGGGGGAGTTAGCGGTGGCGGCGGCGGCGGTGCAGTCAGGCAAAAACGCGGAGGCGCGGGAGAAAAAGCTGACAGTGAGAAATGGACGGAGCCACTCCACAAACCGTGCGCGGAGGGTACGCACCCGACATTGCTATGGAAACGCCTTGTTTTATAGCTCCACGTTGACGTCAACGACGAAAGGTAGTACTGCTCGGTAGTTTTATGTTGGAGCACGTGATACACCCGCTGCCTGAATGTCAGTGTTGACGAGATCTTATTTATTCCACTAGCAGTTTCTTCGCGATATCCATGTACCAGGTAGAAGACATTGCAGATTTGTTGACAACTGAAATACGTTTCCTTTAATTCACAATCGATTTAACCTTTGCTCAATGTTTTGCGTTTACATTCTTTTTTGGAGGGGGGAGATTTGACTGTCATATTTGAAAGTTTAAAAATGGAAGATATAAATTTTGCATACAAATATATGTTCGTAGAAATAATTCTTTCAAACAGGAAATACTACTTGAATTACCAGCAATACTCAACCACCTGTAGACATCTCGTACAACATAACTTCTCACTATTCACGGAAATACCATGCTATCGGTCATCGTTACAAACATTCATTATCCATTATCCATCCACAAATATTTATCTCAAACACGTCAACAAGCCTTGCGTCAATCCTGGTTTAATGTTTCAAAAGTAAAAGAACATACACACAGTACGGTTTCCATTTAGGAAATAATTTATAACTGCGTTAAAGTGACTGCGTTGCGGTTTGCGCACTGTAGCGAAATTGCAACCTCGCCCAGGAATGTACTCGCACCATGGATTTATTGGTCACTATTTTACGAGTCAGCCAACACAATATTATAAATGTCACGAGATTTTTGATAAATATACGTTACAGTACTATTGTTATCAGACTTGGCAATAAGTTACGTCCCTGACTGACATATTTACTTTATCCAAAAGACTCTAGATCCATGTTTTAAAATAACATTTATCTTCAATTATTGTATTGTACATTCGCACTAGCGCAGTCTTTGTATATGGAATTGCAAAATCTCCATCCACAATAATAATATAACAAGAAATATTGAAAAGACAATCAAAATAACAAGAAACAATTGTAGAATCTATTTCTACTTCTGCATAGCGGTTCAGAAAATATTATGATGAAACCTCTCGATACACATCTTTCTCTGTGAGAACAGTATATAATGCGGAAATGTGTGTAATGTAAACATAAATCGCGAACCTGGCAAACGTAAATTTCGCTGTATTACATTGCTTAATGCTGAATCTCATCTAATACGGAAAACCATACTGGTCCCGCAGATTCCTGCGCATTCCGCATTCAGCAAATTTTCCTGTGTTTTCCTTAGTTATCTATTCCGAGTCTGGGGCACTAGATACAGCCAGAACTCCAAACCATGTTCACTATTTCCAGCCGGTGCAAGATAATAGAAGTAGGGTGTGGTCTCAAAGGTAGATGTTAAATACGCAAGCAACCACATAGATGATAAGACATTTGGAGAATTGTTAGGGGAGGGGGGCCAGGGATAGATGGAGAAGTGGCCGCTTTGGTGCTAATGTCTTTAGAAAGATAATATTGCAGTTAATATCAGCAGGTGCGAAAAGTCGCACAGAGCTCAGTATGCTCAGTGCTCATATGACTGCACTGGCAGGAATAGTGATTTTGCGATTCGTAGTTTATAAACTTGAAAAGAAAATCATTCATCGGAATTTGACACTTCACTCAAAATAATCTCAACGCAGCAGCTTATTCTTGAGATATTTTAAAAAAAAGGTTTTCTGAAGGTCTTAAACGGCGCGTGCTACATTAAAATGTTCAAAAACCGAGCATGTGTACTCTGTACTGTGACTGTAATCCGTTTTCCTTAAGAACATGGTTATTCAAAAATACTGTGGCAGTCCTGGTTCGGAAGCGAATTCGGGGCAGAGTTTGCAGATTATTTCGAAGCGAATTCGGAGGCAGAGATGGTTTCGGCAGAGGATGCGAGTTCGAGTAGGTCCGAGACTGAGGCGAGCGAGGGGACCGGAGTTGGGAGCAGGGGCAGAACGCAATTTCGGCAGAGGACACGAGTTGGCAAGTGTGGTAGAAGCTGTGTGGAGGCGGGTATGAAAGCAGGAATACAGCTCAGAAGTAGAACCGAGAACGGATGTGTCTGCAGGAACCGAGCCATTTTCGGTGGTTGAAGTTTTGGTGTAGCAGGTTCTCTCATTCCATCCACTAATGTGGACTGCGTGCATTTACACTATGAGCGCTCTCGAATCAGGTACCTCACAAATGGTATCGCATATCGGCTTGGTCCGATATTAGTGGAATAGGGCGAGATGTGGCTATACGGCGGTGATAAGGTAGTGGTCACAGTGAAGCCGATTTTGTCACGGCTACAGTGAAGCCGAAATTTCGGTCGGCCGAACATCGGCCGGAGAAAACGAAATGACACTGATCTTCGTCCGACAGCCGATGTTTTCGGAAGTGGTCGTTCAGGCTCACTATGGCCATTCTTATTTACCATCTACTGTTTGAACGAATCCGTCATATCAGTCAAAAACGTCCAACATTGCCCGACCAAAATGTCGGCCAAAATTGTGTGCTTCCAATGTGACCAGCTGTGGCCTGGATGCCCGTGTTTAGACGGTGCGACCGTTAGAGTGAAGAACGCGAGATTAGAAAAGGATTCGGGGTGTGGTCAGGAGGTTAGATTGATTATTTTCCGGGTGCGTCAACTGATAAGGTAATTAGTCCCGTAAATTTACTGCATGATTTTATCGTGGGAGGTGGCAGAGATCTTACCCGGCTGGATGGCGAGATCCGGCGCTGACCTACAGGTCGGTTTGCGGGGTTTTCCCTAACCAGGCAGCGAGGCATTGCCCCAGGCTGAATAAGCTCTAAACTCCCGAGAGGGTCACTCAGCACGTGTGATGTGAGTGTAAGTGTGTGTAAGTAATGGGAGAGAATAGGGCAAGGAAGAGGAAAGATGGACCACGCGCGGGCCGTGGTCCGTTCGTTAGGGCACTGTTCCGACAATCGTCTGGCGGTGATCGGAACAACCATGGGATATTAGCGATCAGAGCATCAGGCCGCTAGAATTCTCCTCCACACAGCGGCTATATTCGACCTAGCTATACAACTAATATCGAAAATCCTGCCAACGTCTTGACTCGAACCTAGGATCTCCCGGTTAGAAGCACTGCAGTGACATCAGTTGATACCCTGAGCCACCTTAACCGGTCGGAGGCTGGAGTGAAGAGATGGCGGCAATGATGTGATGGTAGGTGTGGGCAGTGGGGGGAGGTGGAGGGAGGTGGAGGGAGGTGGACCTAGATGGAGGGAGATGGAGGGAGATGGAGGGAGGTGGTGGGAGTTGAAGGGAGTTGGAGGGAGGTGGTGGGAGGCGGAGGGAGTTGGAGGAAGCGGGAGGGAGATGGATGGAGGTGGTAGGAGTTGGAGAGAGATGATGGGAAGTGGTGGGAGGTAGAGGAAGGTGGTGGGAGGTGAAGGGAGGTGGTAGGAGGTGGTGAGAATTAGAGGCAGCTGGCGGGAGGTGCTGGGAGGTGGAGGGAGGTGGTAGGAGGTGGAGGGAGTTGGAGGGAGCTGACGGGAGGTGCTGGGATGGGGTGGAAGGTGGTAGGAGGTGGACACGGAGGGAGCTGGTGGGAGATGGCGGGAAGTGGTGGGAGATGCTGGTGGGCGGGGGTGGCGGGCGCAGTTGGCCACGTGGTGACGGCGCTCGATCCCCGGCTGCGCGCAGATCAATAGCTGCGCGCTAATGTGCTGCACACACACACACACACACACACACACACACACACACACGCCGTTCGATAGCCCTCACCCCCACCCCGCCTGGCCCCGCCGCCTCCTCGCGGCCTGCGGTGGCTGTCGCCCGCTCGCCCTAATGCGCCCCGCCCCATTTCCGCCGCGGGCCTCGTATCGCTGCTGTTCGCACTTCCTCGACCCACGAGCCCTATCTTACTTTCATCGCGCTCATACTTCTTTTCCCGAGAAACTAATGGTGAGTATGATTTAGCTCGCCTTATATGAAGTGTAATTCCAAAACTCACTTTATTTATGTTCGAAATTTTTTTGAGGGAGGGGAAAACATCCATTGGTTTTGTGATTTATGTCTGAAATGAACTTTATATTGAGTAATATTATTTCATTAATATCATTGTTTTATCTCTATGTAAATAATGTATGTAAAAATCATTGCTGAGTGATAGAAATTGCTGACTGCTGGAAATCATTGCTTTATCTCACACATGAATTATATCTACGATAGCTTAATAGTACAATATTGACAGATTGAGAATAGGTATGTCGCATTTCAGAACTCAACAATGGAATAAGAAGGGTTATTAAACAATAGTTGCGAATAAATATAGATTTTGAAGAAGAAAGATAGTTATATAAAACCTTAAGCTCTTAAACCTAATTTCGAGACTACTACTAATTCAAAACAGTTCTTTCCCATTTACATACGGTACTCACTCATCCATAAAACACCTCCTCCATTCTCGATTGTAGTGATTTTATATTATTCTTAAGTGCCAGCGGCCGAGACTCTCTCTTCACCTTCCTTGGCTCTCGTGGCTGTATCCTTTTTTTCCTTCGCTCTCTTGGCGATCGTACCTTTTCTTCGCAATTTTAGCTGTCACCTCTTTTCTTCGCCGACCAGAGAGTCTCCTATTTTCTTCGCTTCCTGCCGATCTCCTCTTTCTTCGCTGACCTGGCAGCCTCGTTTCTTTGCGGGACCACAGTTCTCGAGTGCCCAACAGCGACTTCCGCCGCCGTCCCTTCAGCGGAAGGACGCTCTCCGCGCCAGCTGGCGCCCGTGGAACCCGCCCACATGCTCTCCCCGCCAGCACCGTGTTGCTTCACTCGCGGTCGTTTGTGTTGTATGTTTTTGATGTACAACTAAAGTGAAAGAAGGAAATGGCGTTCGTGTGGAATGTGTTACATAATGTTTTTTTAGGGGTACGTTTTATGGTAGTTGGGTAAATTTAGCTTAGAAAAAAAGATATCAATTTGATTTGGTAAATTTGACTAGCTTCGCTTGAGCATTTCCAAGTCAACGGTAAGGATCCAGCCTTCGGCCTTCCCGATTAACACAAATCATTGAGCTAGCTAACGCACTGGCGGATCCAGGGGGAAGCATGGGGGTCATAGCTCCCCTCAAAGGCCTATAGTTTTCGTTTACCTTCCTTGATTTGGAAAAATTGATTTAAATATTTATTTTCGAATTACATAATTATTTAAACAATAATATTGTACAAAATCTACGGTACATGAATAATATACAAAATAATAACAAATATTTTTATTATTTAACAAAAACCTACGATGAACCCCCCTCTAAAAATGATCGGCTGGATCTGCCCCTGAGCTAACGTAAATTATTCCTAGACTAATTTTACTCGAAAATACTGATACGGCTTTCCTTGATCCACTTCTCTCATCAACCAACTACTAAAGTACTTCTTCAAAATTTAATGCTTTACCTAATGTTTCATCTGTTTGTCAAAAATCCCCGTACCGGCCACCAGATCCCTTTCTCCGCTCCCGCTCCCTTATCACCCGCCCGCTTCGCTCCTCCCGCGGCGGGCCGCCCTTAACCAGTAAGGGCACAAGACACTGTTCGTGATATTGTGATTCATGATATCGGAAATGTAAGGGCAGAGGCGTTGGTACGGACGATCTTCTGTGGCGCTGTTTGTTTTCAGGTGCTGAGGAGGCCAAACACCGGAAGGAGAATGGGTGACGCCCGCGCCAAATAAATAAATAATTTAAAAACAAAAATCTGATAGATTAGCATGTACTCAGCTTCTGACGGCAGGTTTTTCTCCCTTCAGGGTTTTTTTCCTCAGCCGTAGCTCATGGTCTCTTTTCCGCGGCATTGATGCGATGGAGAGACCATTTAGGGTGAATACCAGAATTCGAAAGGTTAGAACGCAGTATTGTAATGGATTTCGGTATTGTAATGGTCTTCGGCCTAGCCACTTAGCATCAAGTTTTCTAATTTGTATGTAATAATTACCTATTAAATAAACAAATAAAAAAATATATTGTTGCCATTCGTAAGAGCGAAAACTTGCTCGTTTGTACGCTGTGAATAATACATGAAATGCAACTTCTGAATGGACAATGTTTATGCTCTTTATGGTAGAGAGTTGGGATGTTTTCACGGAGTGTTGATAGAGCGATGTTGTGAATGAATTTTTCGAATGTATGTGGAAACGAGCGTATTGCACGGCACAACGATTGAGAGGAAGCCTTTTACGTTCACGTCGATATTATTTCTCGTTTCTTTTTTTCAACAACTCAAGATAATGCAATTAATATTATTATGAAAATGTTCTGTTGCTTGTTCATTAATATAAAATGAATGGTAATATTATATGTTAATATTACTTTTTATCCTTTGATATCATTGCTGATGGATTACCGGTCATATTTTATAAAAGAAGTCAAAGTTCATTGTAGAAATGCAGACAGACGGGAGCTTGAAGTTATTACAACGATATCAAAAGAAATGTATACAATTAATTAAATCAAAAAGCTTAAAGTGATCGTTTCAAAACTTGCTTATTTGTACGTTGTGAATAATATATTAAATCCAACTTCTGAATGGAAGATTCTTATGCTCTTTACGGGGGAGGGACGAGATATTTTAATTGGCTGCACGGTTGACAGCAATTATATGAATGACTTTTTCGAATTTATGTGAATACGACCGTATTGCACCTCATAAAATTTGCATGAAAGTCTTTAACGCTCACTGGATATTATTTCTCGTTTCTATTTGCTGCGTTTCTCGTTTTCAACAACTCCGAATGATTCAAAAATTAATTTACAAAAATGTTGTGTTGCTTGTCCATCACTGTAAAAGGAATTGTAATATTGTATTCTTATATTACTTTTTTATCCTTCGATATCAATATTGATAGATTACCGACAGAGGCTAAGGTTCACAGTAGATATGCAGCCAGAGGAAAGCTTGAAGGCATTACAACGATATCAAAAGAAATGTAAACAATCAATCAAATCCAGACCCCTAAAGTGACTAGCCAAGTTCACGCGCGTGTGGTTCAAAGAAATGACAACCTCGGCGGCAACTCATTTATCGCCGTCAGAAGAAGGTGCTGTGTGATTTTTCTCCCTCGATTTCGTTTCTCACTTCTCCTAACAGATCCACAGCCTACCCCAACTCTATTAAGTTTCACCACCCCTCCAGGCGAAAACGCAATAAACCAACTGCAGAGGGGTTCGCACAAAATCCAATGATTCTGTTTTCGTACCTGGTTAGTTATTTAAATAGTGTTGAAAAAAGTCTCCCCGGGGCAGCACGTTTACTCTCTGTTCGCTACTTTGACTCTCCCTATGATTTTGTCGACTGAAGCTGTTTTTTCGCTAACGAGTTCGGAAATGCGTACTACAGCGTCCCCGTGTACATGCCATCAAAGAATAAATTGCGACCTTGATCTTTATCACACTTAATGACGGATAAACTCGGATAAATGATGGTCTATGAATTAGCTTGGTGTCATGTGTTTAACTTGCCGATAAAAGCAATGGGTTATAGAAGGGTGTTAGAAAATGAGAATATGTGAAAATGATAGTGGGAAACCTTCCTTTAGAAAACGATATTTTAATCTTTTAATTCTGACAACGACAACTTGTGTGTATATAAATATTGTATGTGTACACTGTCGATAAAGTTTAAATTACAAGCAACTGAACTAGAAGATATATGCGAATATGTTTGTAGAAGAGAAATTAAAGAAATTATACAGAAACGAGAAGAGAGAGCGAGAGCGAGAGAGAGAGGTAGAGAGAGAGAAAGAGGGAGGGAGAGAGAGAGAAAGAGGGAGAGAGAGAGAGAGAGAGAGAGACCGAGACAGACAGAAATGGCGATGATATGAATGACTTTTTCGAATTTATGTGGATACAACCGTATTTCCCCACATCACATTGAAGTCATTTACGCTCACTGGATATTATTTCTCGTTTCTATTTTCTTCGTTTTTCGTTTTCAAGGGATAGACTAGTGGAGAGAGAGAGAGAGAAAGAGGGAGAGAGAGAGAGAGAGAGAGAGAGAGAGAGAGAGAGAGAGAGAGAGAGAGAGAGAGAGAGAGAATTGTTGAGTACAGTGGGGGAAACACAGGACTGAAAACTGTAATATCGGGGTTTTGGAAAAAAAGGAACAAAATCGGAAGCAATAGGCACAGGTATGTAGCAAGAGAGAAGAGAGACTCAAGACCAAGACAGAGAGAGAGAGAGAGAAATTAGATGTGGAAGCTGAAGGGCGGAAAGTCGGAAGGATATCAAGACGGAGCTCCAACCGGAGGCAGTGATAACAGGAATGTCTGCAGCAGCGGAGGCGAAGGCGAAGGTGAGGCAAGAACCGGCAAGGAGACCGCCCGGAACGGAGCCAGAGGGCGGAGGCAGCATGGCCGACCTATGCGGGTAATTGAGCGCCGGGGGCTAACTGCATTTCGCGCCGACAGAGGGAGCCTGCGAGCGACTGGCCTGGGCCCGCGCCCGGTGCGCCCTCTTCAGGCCCTCGGCCCCGCCCCTTTCCCTCCCCTACTCCCCCCCCCCGTCCTTCCGTTTCACCGCTAACTCGCCCCGCGTAACGAGCGGCAACTCGATTACTCCCCGCCCCCCTTGCTTCCGCCCCCCGCCACGCTCAGGACCCCCTCACCCTCCGCCAGTCAACCAGCCCGCTGACCGGCTTTCGTCGGTCAACTCCTTCCGCCCAGGACCCTGTTACCAAGCCAGCCAGCCAGTCAGCCGAAAGATAAACTCCTTCCGTGCATAAGGCGGTCTTCCTGCCTTGCGGAATTCAAATTTCCAACTAACCATTTGCTGAATGAAAGAAACTCCTAGTAGGTTTCACTCACGAATATAAAGGTGTCCCAGAATAAACTTCTAAGGCACGTAGAGAAGTTGCATCCTGCCAATGAGTATATAGCGGGAAACTATCTACAACGAATTATAAGCCTTTATACATGTGACCTTTGCTCATGATTTTAGGCAAGCTCGTATGCACAAGTGTTCGACAGGTGCATGAATCCCCTTGACGTCAGAATGTGACCTGCCAAACATATGAGCAAATGGTTTGCCTAATAATTAATCAGGGGTCAATACCATATGTATGAATATAACTCGTTATATAAAATTTTTCATTACATGTTTATTGGCAAAAAGTGATCACTTTCGCCTCCTCTATACGCCCTACAAGTTTGTAACATTTATGCTGACATTTTCTGCATAATGTATAAAGTTTGACCCGTGGGAACATTCCGTACTTTATAAATAATTGTTTTAAAAGCGAGTGCAATTTCATCTATCAGTCACGTGGTTGAGCGTTACAACATTGTAGGCCCGTCTCTTTAAGTGGGTAAATACTCTAACATTGTTAACAGTTTATGAACAAAGTTAGATCCGTGAGATTAAAATGTACAAAAATATTCAATTGCATTCAATTTAAATGTCACACACATTTCAAGATTCTGATCGTTTGTAACCACTTATGCCTCGGAAGAACCTAGAAGAGAAAAACAGCTAGCAATGGTTCTTTATTTTGTAAATTACAGTATGAGTCATAAGTCGTGTCGGACACGAAGACCTTCGAGGGTTCAAGACGCTTTGCTTTCAAGTTATGCATGAAGGTAAGGCGTGTTGAAACGTAACGTGGATTGATGTATTTGCGTGTACCTGCTGTTTCCCTCGTATCATAATTCGTGAAATAATTTTTCCCTAAATGTGGTTGATGCAACCTTCCAGGAATTCCTAACACAGCACAAAACACACCTCTAGGATGTTTGCCGATGGTTTCTTATGACATTTTTGTAGCCTATTATACGTAGAGGAAATTGACGTGTGTGGCGCCATTCTCTTATTATGAAAGGACAAATTACTGATTCGTGACTATTCATTCTTTCCAACATGAATATAAACACATAAATTAAGAATATACAAAGGGATGATAATCCTCAATGAAATATATTAAGGGGCGTAGGCCCTGCACTTACCATGACCAGGTTACATAGGCTCTTGCTCTGAATGGCGTCACTGACGACCAGTATGTCGGATCTGTAAGCAAAAGATGAATCATTAATGTACGCTCTAAACATCTGGATAAAATTACCCACAAATAAGGCCTTATAAATATACAAGATGGGACGCTGTACGGGTAGCTCGATTTTAAATTAGTATTACAAAGGAAAGTTAGTTGTCCTTATCATACATCCTATTTGTGAGCATGGGTATGGGGGTAAAACATTAAAACCAGATTGATACAAAAACAGAATTTTTTTAAATTGTTCATATTCTCTTCCTTATCTCAAATGATATTTTACCATAAAGCTGACATAATACAGTATTTTGAATACGCATGTAAAATTATGAATAATTAAAGAACTTGAATCGACGGAAAGTAATAAACTAAACAACTCTTGCATTCAATCCTTGTGAAAAGTCAAATAATGGAAAATACAATTTTATCTTTGGAATACCCCTACTTGAATCAACAATCAACGTGTGGAAGGGGTAATTTTCTGACAGGCAGCACACGCAAGAACGCGCGTTGAGTTAAATTATAAACGGAGAAGGGGACGGACGCAGTGCATGAGTGCTATTTAATGTTTCGGGATAATGATCGTCGAGAGAACGCGAGAGAACCAACACCTCCGTTATTCCCTTGATACGCGACCTAAGTAAGTAAACGGGCACACGGTATCCCAAAGAGCAAGATGATAAGTCAAAATAGTTTTATGTAATTTTATTACTATTTTGTTTTCACTGAGATTAGCAATATAAGAATATTATTCCTCGTTTTATACTCGAATTCACTGACACCAATTTTCGAAAAGAAGTTTCGAAATTTTACTCCTTTACTACCACATCATTATTTTTTCGGTAGGTACGGAAAGAAAATTTGGTTCGGGGCAAGCACAACAACAACCCAATGCCTGAATTTCCTTGTGAGATGATACCTCTGATTCTTAGCGCTACCGCCTAGTTTCGTTTTGCCTCCACGGTCAACTTCGCGCGTGAGGACTTTTTGTTCAACGGAATACATGCCGAATGCACGTTGGAATGCTTTAGAAGTACTTATACTTTTGCGAGAGAGGTGGATAAAGATAATTTGTACCTGTATTTTAATGTAAAAAACGTTGGCGGTAGTGCGTTCGCTGGACTCAACAACGTTGCATGTTAATTGCGAAGGTACAATACGGGAGCCCTGCCGTCGACTTGGAAATGCGCCCCTCTCCCGCGCACGGCCTTCGCGAACTGCAACAGCCGTCCGTCCCGCCCTCGCCGACCACCCCACCTGGGGACCCCCCAGGCGTTTATGGGCTCTTCGCGGATAAACAGAAGTCGCGTCCTTCGCCTTCGCCCCACAGCGCCCCGACCCGCTCCTTACCTCCTGTACCACCATGCCATGCTCCTTACTGCCTTCCCCCTCCCCGCCCCAGCCCTCCTCGTCCCGCTCCATACTGCCGTGCACCACACAGCCCCGCTCTGTATTGCCCTGCCCCTCCCAGGCCGCCACTACCCTCTTTGCCCCGCTCCACACTGTCCTGTACCACCACGCCTTGCTCCTTACTACCCTGCCCCTCCCAGTGCGCCCCTTCCCTCCCCGCCCCGCTCCGTACTGCCCTGCACCACCACGCCCCGCTCCGTACTGCCTTGTCCGCCGTTCCCCTTCTCGCCCCGCTCCGCACTGCGAGATCCACGTGACCTAACTGAATATATGAAAGCATACCTTTTTTACAAAATTTAATTATTCTGACATTACCAATATTTTGTGGTTAATATCATCTTGCAAAATAATGCAAAATTATTCATATAAAGATTATTCATATCGTTCATGATTATTCACATCGTTTCATCGTTTCGAAAAGCCTATAACGCTATGGTCTAGAAACTAAAACGTGAATGTCATATCTCGAAAATGTTGTAATGTATAGTAAGTAAATAGTATATAATAGTATAGTATAGTAAAACTATACAGATAATACTAATACAATATCATTGAGAATTCTGTAGTAAGTTGAATTAACGAATATTTCACAAATACAAAAAAGGTGTCTGTAAATTCCATCAAATATATACGTGTTTCAGGTGATGATCGAACACGGTAATGCGCATAACAGGAAAATAATGATGGGCTCTCGCCTTCGGCAACATTTCATTATCGCTGGAAATACCCAGCGCCTGTGAACGAAGCTCTGGGCAGTTGTTGATACATATGAGTGAGGAGGGTTGCGTCGACCAGGTATATCAATCGGGGAAGTAAGGTCGTTACTTGCACAATTTCTCTCCGTTTATTACCTTTTCACATATTGGAAGGATGTTTTCTCATAATAATTTACATAGAGTAAGGCTAATTGGAAATAACGACGCATAAGTCGATCGCTTCCTATTAAAACAGTGCATTTAATAGTGCACATCCTGCGAAGTTATCACGATGAGCATATCCATCTCTTTAACTATCAGTGTTGAGAGATTCAATCGTTGCAATGTTTATTTTCAATTGTGGTTTTAATAAGTGAAGTGACATTAAAAGTATACCTTTTTCGAAAATTTTGTCTGGTAAAAAACAACTGCAACAGTTCATCTTTCCTAATACTTAATTCTACAAAAATGTTACAATATATACTAAAAATAATTGAATTTGGGATATTAAAAATATAAAAGTTACTAAAAAATTAATGGAGTTTCATCAATTAAGGAAAAATATCATCCTATGAAAAGTATTCTAAGCATTTGAAGATAATACACTTTCTTTCCATGAAATTTCATCTTCGGGACTTTTAGTGCCAAATAGTTTTGTAAGAAAATTTATATCTATTTTTAAATTGATTTGCGAAAAAAATTAACTTCCTTAATAATGGTTAATTGATGGTTGTTTTATATTGCCTCGTTTATGTACCAATTTAAATGGAAAGCTGTCGCATTTACAGTAATCCATTATATCGCGTGTTTGGTAACGTGACGCAGAATTGGAAAGTTCTGTTATAGTAACTTTTCTTTTAAAAACAAAATGAAAATGTTACGGAGATAGAAAGTGACTTGACATGTTCCGAGAAACACTCTTGAGATCGGGAAATTTTCGGCATACTTTATTTGTAATTCACTTTACTATTCAGGCTTTTTATGACAACGTTTTGGAACATTTTTCTGTGGTTGTGATTCACCCACGAACGTATTAAAATCGGGAATCCAGTGTATGACGATGTCAAAATACCTATAAAACACGATGTTTCAGAATAAGTGATAAAAACTTCAAAGGCAAATGAAGGGATTCAAGATAATAGGTTTTTGCTAATGAACATGTGGTGGGAAATTGCATATAAGGAACACCAGTGACATTGTCCCCTTAATATTAGGCATTTTTTCATGCATCGGTGTTTGGCAAGAATACGAAAGCCCTTCGATTATGGTTTAAAAATTTATTTCTCAAATGCTACTGCAAAACAAAAATTAGTGACTCTACTTTCATGTCGTTAATGGTTCATCCCCATGTAGTACTATTAATACAAAATATAGCTGCAAAAACACAAATAAATGGTTAAATGGAGAGCACTTGTTGAGAAAACATTTTCTCATCAACAGTATACATCCTTCACATCCGATGATCTGGTCCAGAAGGATTTATTCTCCAGACGGATGCACATTGCAGACGAATTGCAGGTCGTTCGCTAATGGACGACTTGAGGAAAAGCGTCAGGTTCATTTCATTCGAAAAACACCCGAATATTGCAACGATATCATCTGAATATTCCAACAATTCCATATCTCATTTTTTTGAACATTTTCGAAAAACACTGTCAACACCATCTCCATATATTGCAGATTCCGGTATTGTAGATGGCCTTGACTATCTAACTGATTTCCGGCAAATGGAATCGACTGAAAGAAACGAAAAATATCGTCCAACAACCAATGCTTTCAGTCGCCGTTGGAAAAGATTGTTTGGATTCACTACAACCATTTCCGTTTACCAGCATTTGTTTGGTTGAAACTAATCGGAATATCGTAAGAAAACGTCCGATGTCGGCTGACGGAAATTTCGCCCAAAATCGGCACCACTGTGAGCGCCGCCTCAGTATGCGCTTGCAGGCGACCAGAGCTGCAGCTCAGCAAAGTGCACGCGAGGGGGCGGAGAGTGTCCAGAGCCGATTTTTGGCCCCAGGCCAGCGGAATTAACAAGGCCCCCCGGGGGGGGGTGTACTCGAGGAGCACTGCTGACGTCACACCAGACGCCGTCCTCTGCCCCGGAGGCGCGCGGGTCCGCTCCTGCTCCCGAAAGAGCGTTTGATCCCGCCGCGCTGAGCCCCACGAGCAGAACGGGTGGCAAACGAGATAGCAGGCGATGGGATGGGCGAACGAGAGCGGGCGAGAGGGTGGCGAGAGGGCAGGAGAGAGCGGCGAGAGAGCGGGCGAGAGAGAGCGGGCGAGAGGGCAGGCGAGAGCGGCGAGCGGGCGAGAGAGCGGGCGAGAGAGTGGGAGAAAGAGCGAACGAGAGAAGTGGGCTGAGAGAGAGCGGGCGAGAGAGCGTGGGCGAGAGAGCGTGCGAGAGAGCGGGCGAGAGAGCGGGCGAGAGAGCGGGCGAGAGAGCGTGCGAGAGAGCGTGCGAGAGAGCGGGCAAGAGAGCGGGCGAGAGAGCGGGCGAGAGAGCGGGCGAGAGAGCGGGCGAGAGAGCGGGAGATTGAGCGGGAGAAAGAGGGGGAGAAAGAGCGGGAGAAAGAGCGGCGAGAGAAGCGGCAAGAGAGCGGCGAGAAAAGCGGTGAGAGAGCGAGCGAGCGAGTGGGCAAGCAGGCGGATAGCGGCGGGTGGGTGAGCGTGCGGGCGGACGGGCGAGCGGACGACCGAGAGGGCGGTCGAGCGGGAGGGCGTGCGAGTGGCAAGAGAAGCGGGCGGGCGTTCAGGCAGACGGCGCAAGACAAGTGGTTTCACTGAGAGGTCGGGTTGTCAGTCAGTTGGGCACATGAACGGGTAGTCAGGCGTAGGATTGGTTGGGTGGGCAGGCTGGAGGGCGATGGGCAGGCTGGAGGGCGAGCGAATGAGTGGTTGGAGCGGAGCGTAGTAGATTGGGCAGTGCATCAATGGTGTTGAACAATCGAAGCAGACAATGCATTCATGTGACCCACGAACAGAAGAAAACAACACCGAAAAATTTCGCTGTTCCTCAAAAAGCTTGAAAATGTCAACCTAATATTTTTAACCTATCACTACCGCCGTAACTAGCGGTCGCAAATTGTGGGAAACGTGACGCTGAAACTGCGGTTTTAGGAGCATATCACGAAGAAAATGTCATGGGTATAAGAGATGAACACACTACAGAGGTTATTACGGTGTCAACAAAATAATAAAAATTACTTTTCGAAGTTATTACTGCAATTACGTAATACATTATTCGAAAACTATAAAAAAAGTTAATCGAATTGTGACAAAAATCACAAACATCAATAAATGAAACTTTCATACCAATCTTTAATCTAGAATTAAATCCTGTAAATGCAAACATAAGAGATAACACTGAAATTTCACTACCAGCGCTTGAAAAGGTAGATCTTTTACTTTGGCAGCACTGCTGACTTAGTGATTTCCCTAATTGGCTTTTCGGGTTGGACGCCAGCGACAATGGAGTGGGCAGGCACGACTGGAACCGTGTGGATGTTTGAGGCAGATTTTTCAGAGGGGATCCGGCTGGAGAGCGACGTTCAGCGGGTGGGGCGAAGGAGGCAAGGGTTGGGGCGAGGGGCGAGGGAGGAACGGGGAGGGCGGGCGGCGAGGTGGGAGGGGCGAGAGGAGGGGCAGAGCGGATGAGGCGAGGGCGGGAGGGGCGAGTGGGGAGGGGCGAGGCGGGAGGGGCGAGGGCGGGAGGGGCGAGGGCGGAGGGGAGGGTGGGAGGGGCGAGGGCGGGGGGCGAGGGCGGGGGGGAGGGCGGGGAGTGAGAGAGGGGCGAGGGCAGGGCAGGCGGAGGGCGAGGACGGTGGAGCAAGAGCGGATGAGCCGAGGGCGGGAGGGGCGAGGGCGGGGGGGGGCGAGGGCGGGAGGGGCGGGAGGGGCGGGGTGGCTATTGTGCGCGGGCGCGGCGTAGCGGTGCGTGGCGGGGCGCCGGTCGCTGAAGAGGAGTAACGGGGCTCATTACGAGGGCGGTAAGTGGCTTTTGTCGCCGGACGGGACGCCTGCGCCGGACAGCGGCTTTGTGGCACAGCGCGGCGAAGCGCGACCCGAGGCCCTCCCCCTCCCGCGCGGCCTTGTCCTCGACTTCACCCGCTGTCAGGCCATCCTCCCCCTCTGTGATACTCGCGCCACTCCGCCACGCCCGCGACCTCGTCGACTCGCGTGTCCTTCACGACTCACAAGCTCGGGGTCCTGCTTCTCGCCCTCCTCCACTCTCACATCCTTCCTCGTGTCCTCTTCCTCTTCGATTGTTAGTGATTCCGAGCGCGTCAACTACAATAGTTATTAGCCGCTACCTGTAATGTCTGTTTTTGCTCGGGAGGAGGCGGTGGTCTTCCCTCGCTGTATGGCGAGATCCGGCGCCGACCTACCGTCGGTTAGAGGGCTAACCAGGTATCTCCCACAAGCGGGGCACCGCCCCAGCCGGGACAAGCTCTAAGCTCCCGACCGGTCACCCGGCATGTGTGATAGTGTAGCGCATGTTAGTGTGTGTGTAAGACGTGAAAATAGGACATGGAAGAGGTAGGAATGATCGCGCGTGCTCCGTGGCCTGTTTGTTCGGGTACTGCTCCGCCATTCGCCTGGTGTTCATTGGAGAAATCACGGAAAACTACCGATCGGCGCAGCCGACCGCTAGAATTGTCCTGTAGCCAGCGACTGAATTCGACTTAGCTGACAAGTTAGTGTCGAAACTCCTATCACCGTCGGGACTCGATCCTAGGACATCCTTGTCAGAGGAACTGCAGTTGATGCTCCGAGCTATTTTTCCCGGCCCTTCATCTTCTTCCGCTTTCAGGTCATCGTCATGACTCTCTTTTGGCCAAGCTCCCTGTGGTACACACGTGTTTCCGCCAGAACTCCACGACCTCGCAGACTCATATGTCCATTACTCACAAGCTATGTTTTTTTCCCTCTGCTTCGTTCTGCTGCACCTCCACTGTCACGTCCTCATCCCCATCCCTCTCCTCGATTACACCTTCTCTCAGGCCATATTCATCTCTCTTTTGCCAAGGCGCTCTGTGATATTTGCGCCACTCCGCCAAACCCACGACCTCATTGACTCGCATGTCATTAACGGCTCACAAGCTCTGGTCTTCTCCTTCAAATCCGGCCTGAATCTCATCTTTTCATACACTCAAGTTCTCATTGTAATCCTTGTCCTCGAGACCAGCTCTCAAGACATCCTATCAATCTCTCTTCCGATCTAGTGCTGTGATACCCACGCCCATGACCTCGCCAACTCACATGTACACGGCACACACGCTCTGGATCTCCCCATGGTTTCATTCTCGACTTGTCCTGCCCCTCGCTCTCCTACATTCTCACGCCCTCCCCCTTGTCCTCGAGTTTGCTCGCTGTCAGGCCATTCTCTGCTAGTCTCTTTTGGGCAGGTGCATGTCAGTACTCACGCCCCACTAACACACACATTGCTCTTGTCCTAATTTACGACCTCGTCGACACACGCGTTGTCTCACGCTCTGTCTTACGGTCAAGACCTTGTCATCGATAACTTACACGATCTCCCCTTTCTCTCGGCTTCGACTTCACACTCTCCGGGCATCCCTCGAGCTCTATTTCTCGTTCATATCCTCCCTGACGACCACGCTCTTCCTCCAAGCCACGTGATGGTCCGAATCCAAGTCCTCGCCAACTTACATGGCCTTTATTAAAATTTGTCATCGACTTAACCTGTTCTCAGACCATCCATCACGTCCTCACTATGCGTTTCGCGTCTAAACACACGCTGACGCATTCCCTCTTTCTCTACGCCCACGCCATCGTTCTAGTTCAAGCCCTCTACATCTTACACGTCCTCCCTCCCCACCCCAGCTCTGAGTCAAAGACTCACAACGTACATGCCCTTCCCTCTCATCTTGCAATTCAATCTCACCCATTCCCTGCCCTCGTCCTCATCTAAGTTTTTCTCACTCTCCCAAGTTCTCATCTCTCTTCCCTCCGTCTTTCCCTTCAGTCCCTGATTGTCATTTTGTAGACCCACACCCTCGTCCTTGTCCACGGCCCCGTCTCCGCCCCTGCACTCACGTTTGATTACGCCTTCAGCCTCAGTTTTCTTTCCTTTTCATCGATCACTCGTCTTTGCTCTTGTTCAGCGCTTTGATCTCACCTTTTAGACTCCATTCGTTTCTCACTGCAATTGATTGAAACGTTTTATTAAATTTTGTCTTTGAACATTACCACTTCGTGGAATGCCTTCTTCATTGGATAAGAAGTTATCTTGAGTAAAGACCTACCTGATTCTCTGATGAAACTATTGGGTTGATAGATTTTTACAACACGAGCACTTCACTTCTTTATCTAGTGTCACATCCTTTGTTTTGATGTTGGTGACCAGGAATTCAGTGAACTGATACGTAAAATTTTAATTATAAATAGTTATATAAAGGATGCGTTGTTGTTGGGATCTATACCAGAAGACCCACAAAATGCAAAACCTATCTACAGAAGGAATCAATGCAAGGTCGGTGTACGTAATACCTTGATCGGTACTTTGATCTTGATCGGTACTGTTTCACTTGTCCCAATAAGCACGTGCACCTAAGGCCACAACCTTGCAGATCAAATTTTCACGAACTAAAAACAATCGGCTTCAGGCTTTCTTTCGAATGTGGTTTCCTAATTAACTATGTTCTGAACATTTAACGCCTATACCTGTTCCACGTAAAGATTTGAATAACGAGTAAAGATGAAAGCTGTTTCGTTAAGCCCCTGTCGCGGTAAACCTGCACGGATAAAATTCGCTTGAAACATGCTTCCATCACCTTTAATATTTTCTAACGAAACTTCCCCCGAGTGCCGCACGTGGCGCTGCCTCCACCCTCGTATCAGGTCGATCGCCGCCGCCTCACCCTTGGAGTCGCGCTCGCTCCTGCGCCCGCCTCCGCGCCTGCTCACGGCCACGCTCCGGCGCCGCCCCGCCCCGCCACTCTGCCCTCGCCCGCCCCGCGCCCAACCCACCACTGTCCCCGTGTCTGCACGCGCATCCCTGCCGCCGCGCAGCCCCCTCTGACAAAGTCCGCCCACTCTCCCCGCGCCCAAACCCGCTTCCGTTTCCCGCGGGCGCACCCGCCTGACACTCCGCTCACACCACCGCCACGCCACCCCTTACCTTTCCCTCCTACCCAACCCCGCCACGCCCCCGCACCCCCCGCCCTGCCGCCTCCCACCTCCCCCTCAGCCCGGCCTCACCCCACACCTTCCCCTCCGCTCAGCCTCTCCTCACCTTCCCCTACGCCCAACCTCCTTCCCCTACGCCCAACCTCCTTCCTCGCATCCCTCTCCGCCCAGCCTCTCCCTCCATCCAGCAAATTTCACACCTTCCCCTTCGGCCAACCTCTCCTCACCTTCCCCAACGCCCAATCTTCCTCCTCACATCCTCCTATCCCAGCCTCCCCCTCCATCCAGCAACATCCACACCTACCCCTCCACCCAGCCTCTCCTCACCTTCCCCTACGCCCAGCCTCCCCCCTCACCCTCCTACCGCCCAAATTCCCGCTCATCTACCCTCGCCCAGCCTTCCTCTCACTTCCCCTCCGCCCCCTTACCCAACCACTGCGTCTCCACCTTCGTCCCCGCCTCCGCGAAAATTATGCGCCGCCTCTTTCACCGCCCACATCTCGCCCCAATCAGCGTCATCCACAGCCTCTACCCACCACCTCCGCCTTCAACCCGTATCCGCCGTCACGCATTGCCTCTGCCCTCACTTGCGCCCCCCTCACGCACGTTCGCCTCCGTCTACATCACAGCCCTCGCCCCCGCGTCTGCCCCATGCACGCGTCTGTCCCACTCCCCCCCCCTCAGCCTGCTTCTCCAAATCTGCCACACGTCCACCCTCGCCTCCGCCCCCCGCCCAGGCGTCCGCCTCCAACACCGCGTCCGCCCTGCATCCGCCTCCGCGACCGTCCCCGCGCCCGCCCCCGTGTCCGCCCCCGCGACCGCTCCCGCCTCCGCGTCCGTCCCCGCCCCCAGCCCCGCGTCTGCCCCCCGCGTCCGCCCCCCGCATCTGCCCCGCGTCCGCCCCCCGCATCCCCCCTCGCCACCGCTCCCGCCCCCGCGTCCGATCCCTCATCCTCCCCAGCGCCGGCGCGGCCTCTGGCGCTGACACCCACAGCCCGCGGCGCCAGCACGTGCCGCGCCCAGACGCCCAAACGCCGCGTTCAAAAGGCAGCAGCTCCGGCGGCGCTGGGCGGCCCGAGCGGATCATCGGGAGAGGCCACCGTCTCAGTGCCATTGTCCGGCGACTGGCAGCCGGAGGAGGCGGACGACGGCCCTCCACGGCAAATGCCTCACTAAGAACCCGTGAGCTACCTTGTTAGGATGTTCACTCGTACTTCAGGAAAGCTCACCCAAGGTTTCTTGCCTTAACATCCGTCAATTGCACACTGTACATTTTCAATGGAGTATACGTATGTTCATTTGAAATGAAAAACTGCACTCACACCGTTTCGCCTTCGTTCACTATCAATTTGTTATTAGAAAAAACTATTTCATACGTACAATGTTGTACTATTTACTCTTTGTTTCTTGGAAATGATAATTGCATCTCAGAACAACTAGAACAAGCAAAGAGAACTGTTCCGATACATTCACTGCAGGGAAAATCTTTATTGTCATCTTCTTCGCCGAGTTTTTCACCCATAACTGAAAAGAATGGTTTTGGTGGGCGAGTAATGATGATATGAATGTTGATGCCTCAATGGTGGAATGGTTAGTAGGAGAAACGAGAGACTCCTTAGAATCCGCTTTGTCCACCACAAATTCCACATGAAACGTCCCGCATAACACATGGAACTTGGATTTGAATCCCTTCACGAATCGCCGATTGACCGTTCCGTATTCGCGGGCTTGCAAATTCGAGATCACGAGAGAAGATCCACATCGAGGTATGACATATTACCTTCGACCGGCTCTATTGATGGGAGTATAAATTGGGAGGGAAAGAAGGAAAGGGGAAAAAATGCATACGATCGGCGACTCGATGTTTAAAGTTGTACTGCTCCGGCATCAATTTGGAACAGAGGAAAACGGAGAAATCAACACACCGTTGAGAGCAACCGTTTCCCCAAATATCCTTATCCGTCCAAACAGTGGCGTCTCCCTAACTCACAACAAAACTGGTGTCGAACATTTCAAAAATGCACTAAAACCTACGACATCTCTGCGAATCTTCAGTTGCAGATTGGCAACTATAGTAAGAAGCACAAAATTTAAACATTACCCACCATCTTCTAAATCTTATTTCAATTAGCTGATATCGGCGTTTTTGGATCGCTTCATTTTGATTTGACTGTGATTTTTACAACCGGCTGACAGCCTGACGCCAAACCCCATCCCAGAGAGCCAAACATTGTGACTTCACGTAGTTAACAAAATCGGCTTGGCAACGCCGATTTTGCGGTCATGGCCTTTTCAGTAGAACCATCCTAGAATTAGTCTAGATAACCGAGGAAAACACGAAACACCGCTGTCGGGTTTGCCGGCGCGGGGATCGAACCCGGGCCTCTTGATTGCGAACAGCGCCTTACACTCTGATCCACATCGCTCGATAATATTTACATATTACCCAACTAATTATTCAATTAGCAATTCAATCAACACCCAACTAATAATTTTTCTTTACATACGTCCTACCTTTTATGAGTCCTTAAATTTCTGTCCTTTCCCTCCCGCGAACGTCAGGTCATCCCCAGCCCCGTCCCCCTTCCACCGTGCTAGTTACACCACCTCCCGTCCGACCGCCTTAGGGAGAAGAGTTAATGGAGGAGAAGAGTTGAGGGAAGTCGCTGCCACCTCATGAAAGATGAACGTCACCTCCCGGAGACGCGCGCGTGCCCAGGCCTGAGCGCTGCCGCCTTTGTTAAGCCCCTCCCGACAGGCGGGCGCCCGCTGTCACCCGCGCCACTGACTTCTTGAGTGAAATGACGCGGCGGACGGCCGTGGAACGCGTGTGGTCCCGCATATTTGAGGAGACTAATCTCTTCAATGGAAAGCCTTTGATGCGTGAGGGGATGAGGTGACCTGTAGGGTAGTGGTCAGAGCGCACGCCTTCCGTCTCTGGGTATCGGAAATCACGGTCGATTCATGCCAGATTTTCGGATAGAAAGGGTAGGTTTTCCCCGGGTTTTCCTGTTTTCTCTTCCTCTCATTCTACCATTGCTCTATCATTCGTATTATAGAATCTTTATTACCCATCTATTAAAATCATTCACCCTCTTTAGTTATGGCTGTAAGATTATGTACTGGCATAAAGATATAATGATTCAGAGTTTACATATAACAAAGGCATTCATGAGAAACAACCGTATGAAGACGATTAAAGAGATGTCCGATGAGAAGAATGACTGGTGATGTCGAGAAATTTATACAAGAAGAACCGAGTGTGATCGAAATTGTGGATACAAGCCTAAATCTGAAGTTTTGTATTCTGTCAGATACTAGGGGTTGGAATCCCGACTGTGCCACCAACTAAGTACCTATGTCGAGGATGATCTTGATGAGCGTCGTTTGCTCTGTTGGTCGTTTTGATATCTCCTCCAACCAGTTTCAAGCGGATACTGGAGCAGCGCTTTGGATAACGGCCCATGGATAACGCGTGAGTCTCTCTTTACGATCATGTCCCCTGTTCCATCCTGATCCAACCGATCCTCAGTTTGACTCTGGCAGTGCTGCGAGTTTGCACACGTCAGGATAAATCCCTCTGGAGAGCTATAGCGTCATAATGTGATAAATAAGTATTAACCCGTGAGGATTTTCTAGCGTAACGAAGACCATCAAACGAAAGAGTGTCTAAAACCGATTGAAGAGTTGTCTGAACAGGAAGATGACAAAGGAGTTTAGGGTGTGCATGGAAGAAGTCAAACTAAGCGAAATGTGCTTTGCACAGGCGGAAATAGTACAACGGGTAATAAATACCAGAAGCATCATATGATCAGGGGATATAATCAGAGAACTGTAAACAGCTATGTGAACTACACTAATGGAAACATTCAGATACACCAGAAACATAGGACCTGAAAATAACTGAAAAAGGAGTGTGATGATTCAACCACGACATGGGATACTATAAGAAAGTAATACAATACGTGGTCCCTGTCCTTATAAAATTGTTTGGTTTCAGTTCAACGGTATTATTTCAGCAGAATGGGTGCATGTAGTCGCTCACCGTGTTGAAATGAAACCTATTTATTACGCGAAAACCGACATCAATCGTAAACAGCGAGTCATTAAAACGTAGGGTAATTTATTTTGAATATGAAAATAAATGTTCATTAATTAAGAAGTAAACTATTGTTTTCATTAATATTAATATGGATGTATAATTTCACAAAAAATATAATTGGTCACCCATGCCCGTACAATGTTTATGAATAAAATGAATGATTAAAATACGAATTTAATATAGCATCTAAACCTTGTCATTAGTTCTCATAAAGAAGTCTTTCTCGCGTTGGGCACTGCGTAGTTTTTTCTTCAAAATAGGACGGTTGTACAATAGAATTTGGGAACCCAAAATCTAAATCTACTCTAAAGCCTGAATATCCAAACACCCGATTTGATTTGCAACATTTGCTCCGCAATTATTCGCGAGTCTCATTTCGCTTTACAAGTCACGAAATATCCGCTGCGGCGCGGCGCGCGAGAGAGACAGAGAGACAGAGAGAGAGAGAGAGAGAGAGAGAGAGAGAGAGAGAGAGAGAAGAGGGGAAGGGGGCAGAAGCAACAGTGGAGGTTACTGCTCCCAAGGGCGCGACCCTGCCGCGCGACCCGCGAGGCCGGCCTTCGAGCACCGTTAATTAAACTACGCGATTTGTCGCCGTACATTTAACGGCTCCCAATTAATATTTGCGCTAAGCCCGCTTTGGCAGGCCGCGCGGCGCCGCGGCACCCTCGGAAAGTGGCACATTCGCGCTTGCGAATATTCGCCATGGGACCCCGTGCCAGCGGACTGGCGTGTTTAAACGGATGGGATGGTCTCGAAACATTAGCTGGTCAGACGTAGGGTGGTACGAGTCACGACTCATGATGCAAAGACTGGTGCTGGGCTTGTAAAATGGACGCCTCACTTGGCATTCGCGTATTGTCACAGTGCGCGTACCAAGGCTTATGTGAGGGCTACCTGTATCGCTCGCTGCTTGCTTAGTCAGACCGACGAGTTGTGAGGGGAGGCGATCGGACGCTATCTGCTCTAGTCTGGTGAAAGGCGAGTAGCACGCGGTCCACTGCAGGCCACCGAGGTAAGTCTGGCCTCCTATTCGTGTATTGGAGCAATCCTGTACTAAGGATATTCTAATATGATGCCCACATTTCTGCTTAATCCGTGCACACGTAAACATTTTTTATTAAAAAGAGATAAAGTCAACCTAGTAAAATATTAAATGAATTTAAAGACTGATTTTCAAATTCTTAATTTTCAAACTATCAAGAATGCAGTATTTGCTAAGAAGAGTGTGTTCTGCAATATCAAATTGTGATAATTTATTTACGGTGGTTGTTTGCATTTAATTTTGTGAAGAAAATATTAAAAAAGGATAATTTTTTACAGTGATTTAGTATTAATTTACACTCTCACAGAAGACATTGGCAAGCCAATCCCGCGCTAGTGTCAACATATCCTTAGACCTGTACCAAACACCACAATTGGGGCTGTTTGGTATATTTTGGCTTGATGCTTTTTAACAACTCTAGAAGTTCGACAGTTCAACATTCACGAATAAAAAGGTACCTAATGTTGTCAGGCAAACGTAGTTTCCATCGATACATTCAAACTAACACTAAACCGGAGATATGTAGAAAATTAAAAATCACCAACTGGTGCATCTTGCACCGGACTCCTCTCACGATACGTTTTTGGTTGCATCGTGATATAAATCAAGACTCGTATGTTATAGATTCAGGTGTGTTCCTAAGAAATGTATGAAAAGATGTGCAAAGCGAATTCGGACTAATTGCAATAGTGAACGAAACGACACTCTAGACAAAGATAGAAAGGCATTTTATATAATGCTTTGCACATTTTCCGTACTTCCAACATCCATTTACTCCACGTGTATCGGCAACAATCGTTAAAACGATTTCCCACTGGACACCAATCATAACTGTCGTTAAGGCCCTGAAGTGGAAAACAAAACTTTAATACCTGCGTAATTATGTGCACTGAATGGGATATGTAAAATGTAAATTCCAGGTTTTATATTTGGCATGTAGATGACTCACGGAACGTTGAGTGAGTACGTTAAGCGAACACGGTCCATTTGTGTGGAAGCAGCACTAAATCTGTCAATTGACAGCTATGTCCCTGCATTCGTTGTTCTCGCAAAGGTTGTATTTTGCTCACGGCTATTGTTTGGAGGGCTGTTCCCACACTCGATGTTGGAGATAACGAATTGAATAGATATATTTAAAGGGAAGAGAGACGTACAACCGTTACCAAACGATTCATTTGGAAACTGTGAGATTCAGATCAGAGAAGATTCGGGACGGAATTTGATATATTTTGAAGTACAGAAGTAAGATTCATTGGCTTGTCATTGGTATCTATAAGAATCACATGGGGTAATTATCATTCAGCGTGCTCCGGAGAAGAACAGTTGAATTTGAACCATTCAATGGAATTAACATCGGTGCCTTTGAAAGATTTACGAGACAATATGTAAAAGAATTTAGTAATAGTAATAATAATAATAATAATAATAACAACAATAGTACAAAATAATGATAAATAGGAAATACATATTTACTAGTACTAGTATTCTTTCTAGATGACAAGATACCATGCGCAGATAACAAAAAATTCTTTACAAAATGTACGATATATATCTTCGCCAATCCTACTCTTAATAAAAAGAGAGGGGGGTATATAAAAAGCGAGAGAGAGACAGAAAGAGCACGGGAGATAGAAAGAGAGGATTTTTTTAATTTTTAGGACTATTTTTATCCTCTGGTCGCCCCTTCTGATATTTTCAAAATTATATTTCTCCGTTACATACAACATATAACATGAAGAATCTTTTCGTAACTTACAGGAACTATTGAATGGAATTGTTGTGAAATATTATGAAATTTGACAGTTCTTCACATTTTGAAACATTCGAGGGATTAGAAAACCTTTTAGGATTCGAATCTGATCCCATAAAATTTTGGCTTCGCCCCGCCTCTGCCGGAAGCCATTGATGTGCTCCACCGGAACCGCCGGCCAAGCCCCAAATCCCCAAGCGCCCATCTGTCACGCGATGAAATATACGCAGGTGCATGGGAATCTCGCAGTATATTCGACGCGGCATCGCGTTCGCCCCTTACATCGAGCAGGGTGGATATAGACGTCGAACGAACCGCAATTTAGTTATCGGTGGCTGCGAGGAGGGCGTAGCCGGAAATGGGTGCAGTAATTATCCGCGGAGGTTGGGAGTTCCCAGGGAGAAAACATGGCGCTATCTTCGCACCGCCGCCCCCGCCTGCCTCCCTAGTGCGGAAGAGAAGCCCGAGGGCGCGGGTGCGCGCGTGGTTTCAATTTCTCTGCTCCCGGAACCCTGACGCCCCAACGGCGTACAGTGGGTCGAACCTCGCACACCATGGGTTTGGTTGGTTGGTTAGTGATTCCGGGCGCGTCAAGAGTTTAGGTCATTAATCCCTTAAGAGAACTGCAAGTTTTTTCTCGGGAGATGGCGGTGATCATCCCCTGCTGGATGGCGAGATACGGCGCCGACCTACCGTCGGCTAGCAGGGGTTTCCCCTAACAATGACTCTCCCACCAGCGGGGCACCGCTCCAGCAGGGACAAGCTCCCGGAATATGTGGTAGTGTAGTGCATGTTAGTGTAAGTGTGTGTGTGTGTGTGTGTGTGTGTGTGTGTGTGTGTGTAAGGAGAGATGATAGAACAATGAAGAGGAAAGAAGGATCGCGTGCGGTCCGTGGCCCGTTTGTTAAGGTACTGCGCCAGCATTCGCCTGGTGTTGATCGGAGAAACCACGAAAAACTACCGATCAGAGCAACCGGTCGACCTAGCTGAAAAGCTAGTGTCGATAATCCTGCCTCCGTCAGAACTCGAACCTAGGACCTCCCGGTCAGAGGTGCTGCAGTGACATCAGTTCATGCACTGAGCTACCGCTCCCGGTCGCACACCATGGAGAGGCACATAATGGGGCTTTAAGAGGAATACTATTTTCTTGCCTCTGGGATGGCTCACGGGCAGCGTATTAGCTTCCTGGGCTGTGGTCCCGGGTTCGATTTCCGGTCGAGGCAAAAATAGAGTTGTAGCTTTCCTTTAAAATCGTCCCACTTTCTGTAGCTGTGAGACGAAGAAAAGCTCAAGAAGGCGGATTTTGCTAGTCACGGTGAAGAGAATACGTCATGATCGCCTCATGTTGCTCTTACCGCCAAGCATGGGAAAATAACTAGGCACAGGCATTGGAGACACCGATAGCTGGCCGGCGAAGTTGGACTACCGACCCAATAACGCCAAATACATACAATTATCGTAAGGAGGTCACAGTTACAAAATGTTACAAAATTCTAGGACACATGTAGAAAGGATGATCAATGAAAGATTCCCAATCTATAGATCAATCTAGGCTACGGGGCATAGGTGAACACGTTTCTCCAAAGAGCATGAGGGAAATTTAATATAACGAAATTGCACATGGAACATTTGTCTCGAAGAGACAGGCAACAGATAGCATTGGTGCTTGGCGGGTATACGAACTGTATTTGCCTGCCTCAGAACGGGACTTAAACATATTATTGAAACAGTTGTCGGAGTCCTGTAATATCGAGAAATATGTATGAGCGGAACACGTTGATTCTTTAAGAGAATTCAGAACATCAAGGAAGGCTAATATAGGCAAAAGTAATTTCTTCTCAATTTTCTCCTTTCCTCCTCATCGTCCTTTTTTCTTTTCTTCTTCCCCTCCTCTTCCTCCTCCTCACATTCCATATTAATGCGGCGTGACACTAATATAAGGGGGTTGTTGCAACACAAGCGTATAACGCACAAACGTTTGTATTAGCCAAATGCCGAATTGACGTACAGACAAACGACGTCAAATCGCAGTGTTTCGCAAAATATTACTTGGAGGCAATGAATTTCAAACTGTATACACAAAAAAGTAGCAACTATGCACCGAAACGCTGCGAGCACAGGTGTGGCACTTTACGCGGTGTGCAAGTGCGCCGAATCCTTACAACCTTACCTCCCCGGTGTAAAGTCCCCCCACTGTGTGGCACGTAACGCGATGTGCAAGTGCGTCGAAAACTTGAAAATTTTACCTCCCCGGTATAATGTGCTTCCACTGTGTGGCACCTAACGCGATGTGCAAGTGCGTCGAATCCTTGCAACCTTACCTCCCCGGTGTGCGGTGTGACGTGCGCCCACTGTGCGCCACCCTCGTGGTGTGCAGGTGCGCGGGGCGCGCGCCGAGGCGATAAGGTGTGTCCCCTGCTGTTCGGGCTCATTTCGGGCCTCTTCGCCCGCCCATTCGCCGTCCCTCTGGTTGGCGGCCCTGCAGCGCTGACAGCCCCGTTCCAGGGCGGTGCCCTCCCGGAGCTGAGTGCTCTCGCGCGCATCTTCACACGGGAGGGCCTGCGTAAAGGACACTACCTTCACCCAGGCCTCCTTTGCAATTTGTGGCGTTCGATATCCGACGGGTCTATTTTCCGCGAGAGGTAGGAACCCTAAATCTTTGTAATTCCTGGAAGGTCCTTTGGTTTTAGGCAGACAATTTATATTTTTCAAGTTTTATATTTTTTACATTTTTTAAAAATTATAATAAAAATTGAAAAAAATATTCTTGGAAGATCCTTTGGTGTTTTAGGCAGACAATTTATATTTTTTCAATTTGTTATTATATTTTTTTACATTTTTTATAATTATAATAAAAAATGACGAACAATGTAACAATGAGTGACGAACATTCGGTGTTCGCCCTACCCACCGCGTGTCCGACTTTTGGATACAATTAAGGCCGTATCGCTGAGAATGTTCGGGATTGAGTGAGCACTAGCTCGCTGCTTCACGAATGTCGAATGTGTGGAGCCATCTTTAGGGAGAGTCATAATTTAGTGTCACACAATACGGATTTTAGTTTTAAAATTTCGTGTTTATTTTTTTTTAATTCAATATTTTCTGAAATAAACCCGTTTATTCAGTCAGTAAACCATTAAAATATTAACACATTAAATTCAAAATGTAAATAAATTTAAAAAGTTATTATGTATAAATTGTTACAATAAATGGAAATATTTTTCATCAAGTTACATTCATTGATTCTGTTAGATGACGAAGAAAATGTTCAAAATTGATGTACAGGCTATTCTAGGATCCAATTAAATTGGCGCAGTACACACGGAACCCATGAATCATCCTCGTCGGCATGTGCACTGCTTGTTGTCAGAAAATATTTTGCCTACGAGTTTTTCCTTTATTCAAAAGTGTCCTTAATTTTATTGGCAGGTGCAGTCTGCATCGACAACTAATTCTAATATTAATTATGATAGATTTTAATATTCAATTAAAATTAGTCAACTTCTTACTGCTTTATAATGTATTATTACTAATTGTAAATAAGGGTATTTTCGCAAGTGTTACGTAATTATTTATTTAAGGGGGGGTTCAAGTGAGCGTTACAAGTGAAATGTAGGGGGATGGGGTATTAAAATTACTCTAAATTTGCGGTACGTAATTCAAGGATGGCTTCAAAACGAATCCTATTTTTCAAGCTTATAATCTCTCCAAAGTTTTGAATCCTTACAGAAAAACTTTATTTCAGTCAGTAGTGAAAAAGAGAACGAAATAATTCTGAAAGAACTGCCCATTTGGGATACTGTATCAGATAATGCATTCTTCATTTCTTAAAAGTGGATTAAATCAGATCCTTTCAGTCCTTGAAAGTACAAGGGTTAGTTACGGAAAATTACAATACATATAAAAGATGTTTTAGAAATAAGCGAACGAACACAGGACAGGTAGGCTGATGAGGGGGAAGCAGTTTTGCCAATGAACCCTGAATTTAAAAGACCAGATTTTGGTGATAGGACGAGACAAAAAACGGGTATTTTCCCTTGCGAGTTACGGATGTTCAGTCACGCGCGCGCACACACACACACACACACACACACGCACACACGCACACGCACACGCATACGCACACGCATACGCACACGCACACACGCGCGCGCGCGCGTATACATTCGTAGTTGTGCATGGGGACACACTCAAGGTGAGAAGGGTTGACAGAATGTAAGGTCGTACTAATTTGAGTAGTAGTCGTCAAAGAGCGACACATTTTAGTAGAAGAACGACACCAATGTATTGAAAAATTGAGTATGATTTATATTTTATTATTAATAAAAATAATTAAGTAATTATGAAATACTGAATAAAAAGAAATATAAAAACTTGCATATTACAATAGGTTTTGTAAAATAATCAATGGATTATAATTTGAGACGAGTAAAAACGCCATTCGCTAATTTTTCTTTTTAGGAATCTTTTACTCACATCGGCGCACCGCGCCGGAATCGCAGTTCATTGAAAAAAAAAAAAAAAAACATTGCTCACAGTAAGTTTTAACTGTACAACCACCTGTTTGAGAGTTTTATAATGGAAATGTTAACATTTCATTATCGTGTTCGTTTCATTGTTAATATCACGGGCACAAACGAAGTCACTATAACCATTAATTGATTTTCGAATTCACAACGATAAATGATAGCTAGAAATGTTTTTATTGATGAATGGTCAAGACGTATCGAGGCAGAAGTAACCAAGAAAACGTTCTTTTCAGAAAACGATCTTGGCTGGAAGTCTTTCCTGAAAAAAATTTATATTTTATTAACTTAATGTAACTTTTGTCAACTTAATGTATTGACATTCTATCAAAACATGAATTTAAAAGAACTAAGAGTGATTCTCAAAACGTTTACTCAAAAGGTGCAAATGTTGTGGTCTCTTCTAATTTGTCTTCCTCACGGTGGCGGCACTTCGCCTAATTCAGCTGATTTCCCACAAGGGCTTTCTTCAGGGGACCACCGCGCGCGAAGTCACGTGCAAACCCTTTGACTTCCTCTCGCCGGCAGCGCCTCTTGTGGCTCTCTCCGATGCGGTTTCATCTCGGGAAATTTCCGCGAAGGCAGCGCGCCGCACGTACCCTTTGAACGCGTCGCGTGAAAGCGCCTTTGAGAAGCCACGCGACGCGTGGTGACGTAAAAAAGAACAACTAGACGATAATGTTACAGTATGTTCAAGGCGTCGGAATTAAATTAACTGGTTTTTAACAAACGTTTTCTTAAACTTTTTTTTTTTAATTTTCGGATAAGGAAAACCTCTCAGAGCAAACACAAGAGACTGCGCCATTGTAATATTTACAACACTGCATTTAACTGACATACTTATCAAAACAGAATCTGGAACGATACTTTGACAGAATTAATTTCTAGGAAGCGGAGATAGCCAAAAAGTACCCTGTGAAATTTTTTTGCTACGAAAAACACTGATAATGCCAACAACGTTCGAAATAATCTACGTTGATAAAATTTAATGCGTCACCATGTAGGTTTTCTTAAAAGTAGGTACAATGATGAAAAAATAGTATTAGGTCTAAAATTTGATTTTGATTTTCAGTGTATCTTTGTGTTTGTAAAACGTTTTCAAAATCAACTCTTGCCTTTCCTTAGAAAACACAAGTTCCCGAAAAAAATGGAAGCAAGGTTTGACTTCCATTGAATATTTCCAAAGTGGGTATGTAAAGAGAAAATAGCTACAAAGAATTTCTTATTAACTTTTGACAAAGATCGTACCCACGAAATATGTGAATTATTAACTTGTATACTTTCGATGAGATACGTTATTTTGCATATGAGAAATAGGAAAATATATGAAAAACGTAACACATTTTCTCTGAATTTCGATGGTAGTATACTAAAAAGAATACGAAACAAATTATTCATTTATGACGTACACATGTCATTTCTGAATATCATATCGTGACGAATATGCACATGTTTTCTCTGTCATATTTGCAAACATAACCCACGTTGCTTCCCAAGGGTTTAACGTGTCTAAAAACGAAGAACAAACAGGAACTTGTCTGATTGGTCGTGACCTTTAGCTATCAATTGCAACAAAAAGGAAGACAACAATGTCAGCGCTCTACGTCAGCAGCTGGAGACCGGAACCGCGGGTTAAAAATACCGCTTCCAGCCCGCGCAGCGCCGACGCGATCGCTTCCGAGCGAGCGGAGTGCCCGCGTCTATTTATACATCGCGAGTGGGTGCGCGGAGCGCGGTCCCTGGGGTACACCAGCTAGAAGGCGCTGGAAGTAACAGACAACATCCGGGGGCTGCTATTCTGACCATGAAGACTAGACGACAGGCAGATAAACTTCAAGTTGGTGTCTTCCACTATCTCCAGACGATTTTTCGACCTCTAGAATCCTATCCCCTCACTTCCACCATATACGAAGATGAACTATAAATAGGGGCAAATTTTAATGAAATGTCATTTTTTTCCTTTTCACTTTGTAACAATGCCGTTAAGTATAGAAATTCATTTTTATGCTATGACAAAAGGAATTGACTCATTTTTGTAGGTCATTATTTTGCATTTTTTGACGAATTCGACTAATGAGACATTTTGTACCTTTTACGCCATTTTGAATGCATTTTTTGCTGATTAAATAGATTTTAACGTCATTTTTAATAGTACTTCAAATAATGTTTACAAGATGCAACAAACGTTCTTCACAGAATTATTCAGTAGCGTCTTCGATTTGTTTGCTCCCAAATTGGTTTGGCAGCCGTTGTGATGTAATTCTTGTGACGTATATCAGCGCCTTTGTCGGTCTGGCCGATTTCGGAATAACTCTAATGATAGAGATTTCCTGGTAAAGAACAATCCAAACCAAAAGTTTTCAAGCGGGGTTCACTCAAACGAATGGAAGAAGCCTAGATTACATCAGAAACGTATCTAACAGCTTGAGTTGTTCATCCGAACTGGTTTTGATAAGATGTTTTACGTCATTTTTCTTTGGGATAAGTGCATTTTAAAAGCATTTTATTGATTATTTTTTGGCGATGCTTTAGGTAATCAAAATTCGCCCCCTACTTATAAATAAACGATTATAATGAGTGTTGTTGACAGCATTTGATAACAAAGAATTTTCTCTCCTGTGCAAAAGGAACAATTGAGATACACACTTTTTTCAGTAAAACTGTCGATGAAGTAATTACCTCCCAACATACTTCCCATATCTGTCAAAACGACAGCTCGATAAAAAGGTGCAGACGGCATGCAAAGGTCGCCGTTCAGGTAGTGTTCATGGCAGCGGAAGTGAGATGCAGAGAGGGACTGCGTAAGATGTTTCTCAATGAACATGCACGGGCCATTTTGTTTATGCACATTGTTTGCAAAGTTTTCAACACTTTGAAACGATGTGGAACTAAAAATCGTCAAGACAACATTGAAAGGTCGGAAACGAATCAAAATGACAAATTACACCCTTTATTGTCGTTAAGGTTCCGTACGATCATATTTAATTTTAAGACAATATCTGTAGTTTGAATTCTTAATAACAATGAGAGATTTCAATCGCGTTTGTCTCACTTGTTATTTCTCACCTATATTGTTTGCAATCTATTTTTAACCTGTTCTTTAGACTTCATGACATAGGCTTGTTGTCATCCCAAAATTTATTTTGTTGAGAGTGTATTCACAATGATAAGCAACAAGACCAAATACAATCATTAAGTATTTATAGTGTACCTACCATTAAGGATGTAAATCGATTACATCAATATTGAATACAAACCTAAGTTAAATGATAATTAATTATAGTACGAACTTGAAACTGGAAACGTCTCTTACGACTTACGCAAATTCAATTCGTGTTAAAGAGCAATCTGCATTCTGTGATGAGTATTGCGTAAGCTCGTATCCCGTCTATGAAATTCTAATTGTCACTCCCTCATTCACGAGACCCAAATCCCGTGCTCGCTACAGTGGCAGGGTCTACCTGCAGTATTGTTCTCGTAACTGTAATACCACAATGAACATGGCCCGACATACCCACTGTACGATATAACTGCGTTAAATAAAGACAAGGTTCACATAATCATTACACACATTTCTTTAAAAATAAATTACAATGTGAGTTATAAGCAAAATATTTTAAAAATATTATACAATGTTGGATATTTAAAAAAAAAGAATGTAGGTCTTAAAAGGATAAGAAAAAAATATTCTAATTATTCACTACTTATTTGGATTTTCAACGTTGCTGTTTTCTTTCAATTCGTCGGAAATTAATTTCAGCCAACTTATTTCTATAAATTTTGCGTATTGGATTTTAATTTATTACGTAAAGTAATTAGATGTTTTAAGCTCTTTAGTCAATAATTACTATTCAAATTAGTTGGCGTATGTCATTTATTGTCGCTGAATGTGTTTTAGATTCAAGAGATTTGCGTGATATGACATATCGCATTAGTTATTTCGCAGATGAAACTTTTCTCTTTTTTTCTCCTTTAACTTTTATTTCACAAATTGGAATTCTTATGACTTTTGATAAAAATTTAATTTTTGCATATGGATGTAATTATTAACCCTTATTTTCTTTTCATTTCCTATATAAAATAACTGTTTCCTACAGATTCCAAATTAAATCATTTTACGTAGATTTGATTGCTTTTAAAAACACGATGATTGCATGTATTGAAATAGACATTATTGGACCTCGGAAAGGAATTTAATTGAAATAACTACTGTGTATACGATAATTATTGTCTATCGGAAAGCATTGGTCATGTTGATGAGAAATTCATGCAAGCCGACTCACTTATACGTACTGAAGATATACACACGTGAACATACTTGTCGTAACTCACACGGCCACACGTCTACATACCTAAACGCAGTTATCACCTACTTGTACGTTAACACACTATCTGCACTCACTCACACACACAGACACACACACACACACGTCAACATACATACTCACGCCCATACCCAAACACATAGACAATATCATGTATATTTGCACGAACTCACATAAGCGTCACCACACACGAATGCACACTCTCTAACACCCACGTCCCCACAAATTCACATACGTGTCCATAATTTTCCGCCGTAGCAGACATACATCTGCACACCTTGTATACACCTACATGCACACACACCAACACGCACACACACCTACAAGTACACACATCTACACGCACACGCACCTACACGCAAACACACCTACACGCAAAAACACTTACACGCAAACACACCTACACGCAACAACATCTACACGCAACAACATCTACACGCAACAACATCTACACGCAACAACATCTACACGCAACAACATCTACACGCGCACACACCATCACGCACACTCACATATAAGCATACACTCGCATACAAGCTTACATGCAAGCTCACCTGCACTCTGACAAACCTACATGCACACCCACCTACACGCCCACACACCAACACGCACACACTCACAGACACCATACACACACATACACCTATAAGCACACACACCTTTATGTAGATGCATGCATTCACACACATACACAGAGGCACACGCGCCCACACGCTCCCTCAACTACACGCAAACACACCTGCATACAGTACACATTCACCTACACGCACACACACCATACACGTACATACACCTATAAGCAAACATACATACATGCACACACCTGTACGTTCATGCATACGTTCACACACACATACACACAAACACACGAGCCCACGCGCCTCCGCAACTACACGCAAACACACCTACATACACATTCACCTACACGCACACACACCGTACACGTACATACACCTACAAGCAAACATACATACATGCACACACCTGTACGTTCATGCATACGTTCACACACACACACACACACACACACACATACACAGAGACACACGCGCCCCGCTTCCCTCATTACGCAAACACACCTACATGCGCAGCATTCTCACCTACACCACGCACACCATGCACGCACATACACCTATAAGCACATACATACATGCACATACCTGTACGTTCATGCATACGTTCACACACACACACATACACAGAGGCACACGCGCCCACACGCTCCCTCAACTACACGCAAACACACCTGCATACAGTACACATTCACCTACACGCACACACACCATACACGTACATACACCTATAAGCAAACATACATACATGCACACACCTGTACGTTCATGCATACGTTCACACACACATACACACAAACACACGAGCCCACGCGCCTCCGCAACTACACGCAAACACACCTACATACACATTCACCTACACGCACACACACCGTACACGTACATACACCTACAAGCAAACATACATACATGCACACACCTGTACGTTCATGCATACGTTCACACACACACACACACACACACACACATACACAGAGACACACGCGCCCACGCGCCCCCGCGCGCCAGCGATAACTCAAAGTAGCGCGCATTCGCCATCAGCCGCTGATTTATTCGCGAGACACGCGCAGGTTCCCGAGCGCTCCGCAGGGAGCGCGCCAGCGAGACGGGGCGAAAGGGGTTCATTCTGGAGTTAAAGCCGTAGTACTCGGCCCCGAAGGGCGCCTGCCCCAAAGGCAGGGGGAGGGGGTTCCCCTTGATTTATGGCGCGGGCGTGTTCCTTTGTCAACACGGCCGCCATGTTGGCGAGCAAACGGAATACGAATTAAACTTAATGTGTTGACACTGCCCGCGGCGCAGCACGGCGTGCGCGCGCGTGTTCGCTTAAGGTGAAAAGGGCTGCGTGCGCGCGCGCGCGCGCGTGATTCGGGCGAGTTCGTGTGTGCGTGCGCTGGCAACTGTTTCGCTCGTTTCGCGTCGCGTTCGTCGAGGTGGCTGCTCGTGAGAAAGAGTTCCGCGTGGCTCTTCCAGCCGATCGTTGGAGCTCTTAAAAAAGAGTTTCTTTTCCTCGTAAAAGAGGGCCGAGACGCGGGGCTTACTTTACGTGGTTTTCAAGCGGGGGATTTGTTTGAAATTAGTAGGGAAATGTTTCCGTTTGGCGTCGCTCGTCCCTTTCCCTCCGCGACCGCGGAAAGAGGCGTCCCCCAGGGTCTTTTAAGAGGAGCACAAAGGGGAGAAATATTGTTAAGTTTTGCTCTGTCGGGGTTAAATACTTTTCGAAGATGTTCTTTTGCTTCACAGGAAGTGGGGAAGGGGTTGGTGGCGTAATGGTTAGCGCATACTTCTCTCTGCAGAGCCAGTGGTTCGATCCCAGTCGAATCCGTATAGAATTTATGGTGGACAAAGCGAGCCCTCTGTAGCATTTCTCAGGGTTCTTCCATTTTCCCTGCATCTCATGCGCCGTTTATTCCCCTCATCATCATTATCGTTATCGTCTTTTCATTTGATCACTACTCATGGAATTCAATGACCTCAGCAATTGAAGAACCTTAAAACTACATTAACTCCCAAATCAATAAATAAAATCCATAGGAAATAGTTTGTTGGGATAATATTTGTACGTGCACAATTTAAGTGCTGCTAAATGAAAACAAATGGTAATGATTCGCTGTGCTGTTAAACGGACACAAGCTGCACTAGTTAAAACAAATATTGTTGATTGAAATAGATTCTCTAAACATTTTGTTTTGAAAATTCTATACCTGTAAACACAATTACACTTCACTTAAATTATTTTTTTACAAAGAAAACATTTTATCAGCATAAATTTAAAAGAACACATAAATTTCCCAACGAGCACTCGTGGTGGACGATGTCAGTACAAGAGACCACCCTGTTTTCTGCTGTCAAAACAGGTGTGGCGGGAATGAAACGAAATGTTAAATGAATGTTGTCTAACACTAATTAACATTACATGGAACTTCGATACAGAAAATACAAACTTGATGGGAATCCGAGTTGACGGTTGTTGAACCTGTTCCCAACAAATGCATCCTTCTACATTACAGAAAAAATGTATGTCTTTAATGTATACTAGTAGCTCTGAGCGTATATTTGTGTGGAACTTATAACGCGTTTGTGCACTCGGAGTTTTTCTCCCTCCCTGCTTGCTGCAAGTGACAGAAAACAACTGGGCACCATTCTGTTAAAACTCAACTCCATGCGACAGACTCCATACGATACAAAAGAAACCCCACTCCTGTTTTCGATCATTTAATCATACAAAACACAATAATTAAGAATTACCGTGGAATTTTGCGACAGGGTTTTATTGAAAGGAGACTGAGAAATGTTTCTACGATAAAAAATTTCTTAAACCAATCCCAATTCGCAGCGTCGTCTGTTTGAATTTTGATGAAGTATATTTTCAGTCTGTGTGGGAACACCGAGAAAATTATTGTCACAAAGTGCCACAATGGCCGAACATGGCAAACTACACTTCGTATTTTCGAATGATTTCTGTGTAAACAGTTGCAGCATGTAAGTTGCATGGAGGTAGTAGAATTTCGTCTTGCCTGTGTAAACAGGTGCAGCATGAAGGTAGAAGTATTTCCTCTTCCCTCGATGCCGAAATTGACTCACAAGACAGTGCAATTCTTCTCGTATACGAATGGTTGCTAATGCCCTTAATGCTTATACGAAATTCATAAATTAAGCATAATAAAACATGTAAAATCAATACAAGTGATTGGTATAAAATCTAATACTTTTAATGGCAAATTAACACATTGTTTTTCGGCGATTTTTAACAAATTGCACTTCTCTTTAATTCACATCAATTCAATATATTCATTCGCAACAAAGTAATTTACTATTAGATTCGCGAGTTACAATATAAATATAAACTTTCTTTCAGTTATCGAGTCCAAAGAAAAGAAATACTCTCCAGCAGTCAAAACTGTTCATCGTTCACTTGAAGATCTTTATTCACAGTTAGCATGCTCAAAAAACTTACTTTTGAATTGTTAATGAATACGTGCGTCCTCCTATCCCATTAATTACAATTGCAATGGTTTGAATGCAAACATTCCCTAATTGACGTCCCTTGCTAGAATCTTTTCCACGACAGATAAATAATATACATAAAAACACTTTTCCCCAAGGATTCGTGTTTCTATAGGGCAAAAATTCGCAAAACGGCGGTTAATGGATATCTCAACTCCTTGTTTTCAAAACGACAGTCTCTTTCGTAAGCCGAGTAATGCTATTACTTTCTTGTGAACGCGTCTGTTGGAGTGCTGGTGATGCTACTCGCAGCTGGGCCTTTGCGGCAACAATTTTAACACGCGAAGCGACTTCCCCCTCCCCCGAACCGCCGCCGTCACAAATGAAAATTAATTTTCTGCTGTAGCCGCGGCAACCGGCGTCATGTAAAAAATCTCGGCAACGAGGAGAGAAGTGGTCGGCGGCGCGCTTGCGGGACCGGAGGTGGGATGATGAGAGATTGGGAACTCATTTTTTTGTTTCCTTTTCTCAGTAATTTTCCGAAAATACACATATGTCTGTTTGAAACAAGAGATGTTTACACAGGTTTGCAGTTTGAATGCTAGTAGTGTTAAACAGTGTGGTCTGCAAGTTGTAGTCGTTGTATTTTGTTGATTTTATCGCGGTTAGAGTTTTCCTAAAATGATAATTTTTGTTGTTACTTGTCGGTGGATGTAATCCAGATTTGACGAACTAGAATACCAATTTTTACGTGTTCTATAAAAGGATTAAATAAGATTAAATATTAGTCACATTTTGACTGAGCACAACTTTGTTGAAGTAATCAACTATCAAAATACCACTAACTACCACTCATTTCCCCTTTCCACATTCCTAGGTCGTTATCATACCCATGACTGAAACAGATCCTCACAGTCCCCCATGGTGGAACCTCTGCTATCAGACCACTGACTGAAGTGTTGCTCGAGTACTCGAAAACTCGGAGCAGCAAGCGAAACACAAGAAGATAAGAGTAGAAGGGAAGAGCGGAATGCAGGGAGAGAACAGCAAGCTGAAAGGGAAGAGAAGGGAGCAGGAAGAGAGTTGCGGAGAGTGATGATGGCGGATCGAATGTGGTTGAATTCAACCTAGCTGGCAAGCTAATGCCAAAACTTCTGCCACCGTCGGGACTCGAACTCTCGGTCCTCGCGGTCAGAGGCATTGCAGTGACATCGGTTGATGCCCTGAGCCACCAGAAATAACGGCGTTGTACGTATGCTAAGGTAACGTAGCCGCTTGCTGGCTGGAGAGGAGAATGGCCGCGGGTTGCGAGCTGGTTCCTGGGCACGGGGGCGAAGGCATGAGGCGAGACGCGGGTCGCCGGGAGGTGGGGGCCGGGGGCGGGGTGCAGGGCGCGGGAGAAGGGTGGGGCGAGGGGCGCGGGTTGCGGACGGGGTGCTAGGATCAGGGGTGGAGGGATCAGGCCGGGCGCAGGGCGGGACCGCTGGACTTGGGGCGTGGGGAGTAGGGGTGGGCCACGGGCAGGGGAGAGCAGGGTGTGGGTTCTTGTCCGGGAGGACGATGGATGGTGTGGGACGCGGGGCGGGGGCGCTGAGCGTGGGGTGCGGGGCGTGGGACGCGGGGTGTACGGGTAGAGGGATGGTGTGGGGCACTGTGCGTCAAGTGAGATGCGCGGAGTGAAGTGGGTGGGTGCGGGGCGTAGGGCGCTGGCAAGGGATGCATAGGTATGAGGCGAGTCACGGGTCGCGGGGGGCTGGTGGCGGTCGGCGGGGGCGTGGGGTGCTGGGCCCATGGGGCGGCGTGCAGGGCGCGGGGAAAGGGCTGGCGCGAGGGGCGCGGGTTGCGGAAGGGATGGCAGCCGGGTTGCGGACACGGCGGTGGATATGTGAAGCCGGACCGGGAGGCGCGGGGCGTGAGCCGCGGGCAGTGGAGAGCGGGTTGTGGGTTGTTGGTCGGGAGGGGACGAAGGATGGCGTGGGGTGCGGGGCATCAGGCGTGATGCACGGGCTGAAGGACACGTGCAGCAAGGCGCGGGGAGAAGGACACGGGGGCGGACGCATGCGAGGGGCGCGGGGTGCCGGGGGGCGGGGCGCGGGAGGGAGCGGAGGGGACGCGTGTCGGCGGTCAGGAGCCGCGTCGCGCTGCTTCCGCTCCGCTGAGGACGCCCCCGCAAAGGGGAGAGGACGGCGTCGAGGACGCAGGATAAGTTGCGCTCAGCAATTACGAGGGCGCGGGCGCCGTCAGCGTGTACGAGGGTACGGACGTACTGGGGAAGTCGCTCAGGCGGCAGAGTTAGCTTGCTACGGTCGAGGCATGCGGAATGTTGGTACCGATTCAGTAGTAAAAATAATCAGACGAGCTTATCTATGTAGCTCGCGTATTTGAAATGCATACTGTTATCTGAGGATTTTATTTTGGCTTGGACTGGTCCGTCTATCAGTTTATGCAGTTGCAGCATTTTGCACTGTCTGTACAGAGCATTTGACAGCGGAAGTAACCTTATCTACTAATACAATCATATTTAATTCGAAGAATATAACAATCGCCTAGTGATCACGCACAGATCACTTAATGCAATCAAAATTTCTGGTCGTACGATATGACAGATCTTTTACCTAAAACTCATTATTCCCTTTTGGTTAACAATTTGCACCTAATATATTTTAATTTTTCAATTTCCACATTTCATTTCGAATCCAAAAAATTAATTTTTTGCTTTTTAAAAACTAACTTACAATGCGAATCTACCTCTTGAACATCTCAATATAACTCGGGAGTTGGAGAACATGAAAAATATGCAAAACAATTGGTGCAAATATGACTCGTCCAATTCAATTCAGCTACTTTTGTCAGAGAACTGAGCTTCAAATCCTGGGCATACCCGTACCACACGCAAATTTGATGGTAATCTGGACGTCTGGTGTAGACATCTCATTTCCACAGAATTCGCCGTGGGTAACTCAATCGCTGAGCTGCTAATATGACGTTCCACAACGCGCCCGCAATCTCGATTCAAAAGCTTCGGTTTCACGAAAAGCCACTCATGTGTAATGGAATGTAACCACCAATCACAGCGCCAAATTTCGCGATGGAGTGCGTGACATCGGAATGAGTACGGCAATTCCTGCAATGTGAATTGACACAATGAAAGTGGACTACATATTATATCATTACTGTAGCACGCATATAAGTAAACATTACACATATACATTGACATTATTCGTATACAAGTCGTAGGAGCGTATTCAAGTATATACGCATCTAAGTGTAATATCAACTGGTAAAATCAGTCCGCACTATTAAAGAAGGTGTACGATCGTATTAAAACACTTCCATTATGTAAATGGAAGCTGATAAAATCGTTCTGAAGAAAAAATTCTTCACGTGCTGATGCGAGCTAATAGAAACAATTTTCACATTTCAACAAACAGAATTTTATTTCGTTTCATTTGAATTCTTATTGCTTCAGAAATATGACTATCATTAGACTACGAACAATTGAGAAAGGTTTAATTTTATTATGGTGATGAAATTTTTACAAAAGTCGCTCACTTAAATTCAATAAAAAATATGCAATGTAATTCCTCTGCATTGTGAATGTCAGAGAAATGTTTAATGTTTCCCTTCTAAACAACCGTATGTGAAATTATTTACCTTGGAGAAATTCTAATGCAATTGTCCTAGAAGGTTTTACATGTCCTGGAAGTTAATAACTAGGGGGCGGATTTTAATGAAATGTAATTTTTTTTCTTTTCACTTTAGATTAATGCTGTTTAGTATAGAAATTCATTTTATGTTATGACAAAACGAAATGGAAAAGATTTTTATAGGTCATTATTTTGCATTTTTTTCGATTTCGACTAATAAGTAATTATTTACCTTTTTACGTCATTTTAATGCATTCTTTGCTGATTTAATCGCTGCTGATTTTAATGGTACTTGCTTCAAATAATATTTACCAGATGCAACAAATATTCTTCACAAAATTACTTAGTAGAATCATCGATTTATTTGCTCATAAATTGTTTTGGCAGCCGTTGTGATGGAATTCTTGTGACGTATATCAGCGCCATTGCCGGTTCGGCTGATTTCGGGATAACCCTAAAGACATAGATTTCCTGATAAAGAACAATCCAAACCAAAATTTTTCAAGCGGAGTTCACTCGAACGAATGGAAGAATCTTAGATTACATCAGTAACGTATCCAACAGCTTGAGTTGTTCATCTGAACTGGTTTTGATCATATTTTTACGTCATGATTCTTTGGTTTTACGGCATTTTTAAAGCATTTTAAGAGCATTTCATTGATCTTTTTTGGCGGTGTCAACAAAATCCACTTTCTGTTAATAATACTCATTCTCAATCACTCTGTATACTGTTAGCATAGCGCAGTGTTGCTATTGTTCCAGCAACGTGACCCACCACAGATTCGCAGCGCGTACCGCAGTATGCATAGGAGGTTGTGGTGTGGTTCACGTGCGCCTGTTGCTGAGGACTGAGAGATGAGCTCCTGCTGTGGCTGTTGTGAAACACGACGGCTTCATGTGGCAACGCTAAGTGCATGCGGTACATCATGTGTCTCTCTCGGTGGGTTATTGACCTCCGCATGTGACAGAGCAAGATAGAGGAATGTGCTTGTATATCTTTGTGATTGTAGACCATAAAGTTAGATTCGACCATTCGTCTTTTTTTATTAACATTCAATGTTGCGTTATATTATATTGTGTTGCATTAAAACATTAATTTAACTGTTGGGGTAGTGTGTTTATTGAATTATTAGCTCACAGAAAACGAAATAATAGTTCACACACAATAAACGAAAATAACATTGTGTTTCACTAAAAAGACATTCTTTATTAAATGTCTTTCTTTTATTTCACTGAAAGATTATATTTTGCAAAAATACTGTTTAGAAAGTAATATATTTTAATATGTTGCAGTATTTTCAATATTTTAGCATTTTTTTGAATCGTTAACGCCACATAGCATTTAAACCTGAAAATATAACTTTGCCTTAAACATGATCGGCTCGGAAAGGATCTGAAGAAAGTCCTCTCAACAGAATCGCCCCTCCTCCCAACACACACACACACACACACACACACACACACACACACACACACACACACACACACACACCGAACACTATCACGGCCTACCTAAACTTCCTTACCATATCATACATAATTCAAATCCTTTCCAAATAATCCCTCCATTTCCTCTCTTAACAAGACGTTGAAAGTATCTTATTTTTAAATTTTTATGCTGTGACTATTAAGGACAGTCATGAAAGTACTAACGAGTTATTTTATTGCTGAACGAGTGCATGCTACTAACAAGTTATTAATAGGTCACCATTTTCAGCAAACGACTGTAAAACTTGAGATTGAAAAAATGTTATTAGAAAGCGTATTATCACTGTAGTTACCGATTATTACCATACTACGTGAAATATATCCGTAGTGAACTGTAACGAATCATTATGAATTCATTTAACAAATGCCTGGCCCTTTCATTATCTGTCACAATCAGTTACGCAGCACTGCATCAAGCCGAATAACACAGTTCCTTCGGTGCATCCGTGACGCCACATCAATTGAAGCGTCTGGGCCACTCCTCTCGAGCGCGTCGGGTGAGTGGGGGCAGAGGGGGTGGGGGGTGAGTGGGGGGCTTACACTCGTCCGCCTGGGGCTTCGTCCGGCGCGATTAAGAACTCGGGAGGATCCCTTGGGAGGTCGGCGCGACTTGCAGGATCTTCTCAATGTAGCGGTCTCCTACGTCACAGCATGCACACATCCCGTTCTCCGCGTACGATGCACACTGCTCGCGGATGATTGATTGACTATTCCATGTTTCCTGCAATGGTTTTCGTGCCAACTACCAAGGAGTTTAGTCTCGTAGGCGTAGTGCCTGTTGTCACGCGAGGTGACGCCGCTGGATGGTGCGATTTGGCGATGACGTACACGTCGGCTTGCGGGATTTCCCTCATCCAGGAATCTCCCACCTGCAGGGTCCCGCCCCAGCCGGGATAAGGTATTGGTTCTCGACTGATCTCCCGATATATAATAGTATAGTGGATCTGTATGTGTGTGTGTGTGTGTGTGTGTGTGTGTGTGTGTGTGTGTGTGTGTGTGTAAGATGTGAGAATAGGACAAGGAAGGGGAAGGAAAGATCACGCGTGGTCCGTATCCCGTTTGTTGGGGTACTGCTTCGGTATTCATCTATTAAGCTAATGGAGAAGCGTGATTGACAGGTGTATGCGAATGAATCAGCATGACTACCAACAAGATAATTGCTCAGCTGAGAAACAAAGTTTGATCTAAAACTTTATCTATGATGGTGTGCTTAAATTTTAATGGCGGGTTTGTGCGAATGTTTTCGTATGCTTTGTTGAAATGTATACCTATGCACTCCAAAAATTACATCTATGAATGTTAATTTTTTAGTTACGTGAAGAAATAAGTTTTGTAAATAACATGTCAGTAGGGTTCTGCACCCTAACGATAACATATTACCTTATCAACCACATAACCCAGTTTTCCACTAAAATGATTTGATTAAACGTAAAATAGATCGTAAAGGATCTCAGATCTCGATATCATGCATCGTCTGCCTATCTTGAGCAATATTATTCGCTGTAAGGCTCAGCCCTGGAGACGTGTGAACGCGCGGTTTATCGTAGCCATGAAGGGCGTCGTTGCCTCTCCTCATTTTCCTCTATCCCTTTCAGCCCAGCCCAGCTCCACCCCGCCTCATCCAGCTTAGCCTCCCCCGCCCCGCCCAGCCCATTCCAGCTCAGGACAGCCCAGCAGAGCCTAGCCTAGCCCCGCCCAGCCCCGTTCCACTCGACCAACCCCGCCCAGGTCAGACCAGCAAAGCATAGCCTAGAGCAGCTCCACCCCGCCCCGCCCAGCTTAGCCTCAGCCACCGCCCCGCCCAGCCCAGCATAGCCTAGCACATCCCTGCCCATCCCCGGTCCACCCGACCAACCCGGCGCAGCGCAGCCCAGTTCCACTCCGCCCCGCCCATCCCCGCTTTATACCACCAACCCAACCCATCCCAACCCAACCCGGCCCGGCCCGGCCCGGCCCGGCCCGACCCGACCCGCCCCGGCTCGACCCGACCCGACCCGACCCAGCCCGGCCCGGCCTTGTCCCGATTTTCTCCGACCGCCAGCCCAGCCGCTCCGCTCATAATCGCCGCTCCCCGCCCCGCCCATCCCCGCCCATTCCATCCCAGCCCCGCTCGACCCTCCCCAATGCAACTTGGCCGCCCCTCCTCGCCACATCCCTCTTAAGGCTGCCTCTGGTCGTCCTTTCCCGCATCACTCCCGACAAACTCTTCATCGCTGCTCTCCTCCCTTTCCCGGCATGCCTCTCTCCTACCCACCCCGCCCACTCGTCGAAGGCCTTGTTAACGAAGTTCGGCCGTAGCATTTGGCGTTGCTGAACTCTCTTGTTACCAGTTCTGTCACGAAACGGCCTGGGTCGGATATGGTTGACATTATCCCAAGTTTATCGTCGATGCATTCAAGAGAAGGAGATCTGTTCAATAACGTTTCCAGTTTTATTGGCAATGTATTATCAAGCAAGTATAGATTTTGGTACAAATTTAGTGCGTTCATATTTTTTACTGTTAGCTTAGATTCATTTGTTGTTGGACTTTTGTTCACCATCCGTAGCTGATCCGTGATTAAGAGGAATTTAAAGTTTGAATAAAAAAGCATTATTGAGCGGTCGGAGTTTGTAAGTCGGCCTTCGACAACGAGATATTGCTGGTCGTACTAAATTCGAACATGAAAAAGAACGTTGTAAAAAATCATCATTTATTGCAATTTATTAACAACTGTTTGTTGATGTAGTAACATAACCTTAATTAGTGATCTGAAACTTAGTAACTTGACTACTTAATTGGCTTGATTTCTAAAAGAAACCTGTTCTACATCATAATTACATTTTTTCATTTTCCCTGAAATAAAGATACTATTTACACATCGAAGGTTTAATGAAACAAATTCTTGTATATCACTTGTTATTAATTCCTTCATTTTCTGATCAAACATTATTGTTAATTTATATAACTATGCCAAATATCATGAAATAAAAATGAAATACGAAGTTTAGCTATCAACTTCAGGAGTGTTTCTCAGTTCAACACCAGGCGAATGCCGAAGCAGTTCCCTAACAAACGGGCCACGGATCGCGCGTGATCTTTCCTTCATTTTTCTTGTCCTATACTCGCCCCTTAATTATGCTAACAAGAACTACACTATTGCATTGGACGGGAGACCAGTCGGGAGCTTAGAGCTTGTCCTCTGGTGGGAGATACCTAGTTGGGGAAAATCCCCATTAGCTGACGTAGGACAGCACCGGATCTCGCCAGCTAGCGGGAGAACACCGCCACCTCCCGCGATAAAAAAATGCACACTTACGGCAATAATGACCTTAGCAGTTGACACACCTGAAATTACCAATCCATAAATCAATCGATGAAACCACGGAAAACTACTTTTCAGAGCAGCCGGCCGCTAGTATTCTCTTCCTCTTCCAGACAGCGGCTGGATTCGACTTAGCTTTCGAGGGGCCAAGGAAATAGGGAGTTTGACTACCCTCGAACGTTAAAACACTATCGACCTTCTGCGCATGCACAGTTCAATTTTGGCGTCACTTTAGTGCATCTGCGCATGCGCAGAAGACCGAGATTGCAGTCGATTGCTGTCCTGTAAGGCGTGCACAGAAACTCCCTAATAGGGAGTTTAGGCACGCCACAGCAGACAGGACTATCGATCTTCTGCGCATGCACAGATGCACAAAAGTTATGCAAAACATGAACTGCTCATGCGTAGAAGATCGAGATTGCAGTCGATTGCTGCCCGCTAAAACGTGCACAAACTCCATAGGGAGTTTGTGCACACCATAGCGGACAGTACTATCTATCTACTGCGCTTGCACAGATGCACAAGTGACGCGAAACATGAACTGCGCATGCGCAGAAGATCGATAGCGCTTTAACGTTGGAGGGTGCACACACTCCCTAATGGGACGGCGCTGCGCGGCGCGGCGTCAGTCGATAGGGGGCCCTGTGCAAGCGACGACGTGCTGTGCTGGCAGCGCCGGGCCGCGCCGCGCCGCCGCCGGCGCCGATGAGGCGGGCACTCCGGCCTTGACCCCCTGCGTCGCCCCCCACCCACACCCTACCGCCCACGCCCACGCCCTCGAAGCGGCCCAGCGGAAGAGGCGGCGCTGCAGGAACTTTGTAGCCGCTGCATGCGAATCGCTTCCCATGCAGTTAGTTCAGATACATCAGGAACTAGACAATTTTGGGCCCCGGGTAATACTGAAAGGTATCTCCCCCCCGAAAAAATAAAAAAAGTGAAAGTATACCTTATAAATAATGACTATTTAAGGTAAAAAATTAATTAAAATATTTAGAAAATATAAAATTTCTGTACCGCGACTTATAACATTACGATAACGATTTTATCGGGTTCTCTTTTTCGCGGGTTCCATTCTCTCGGGTTCTAATTTCTTTTTCAATTCTTTTCCAATAGTCCCATTATAGGGCCCCTTGACTTGCCTCCGGGCGATCGCCTGATCTGCCCATGCCTAGCGCTATCACTGAGATAGATGAACAGATATATAGATATACTACAAATATTGACAGATAAATAAGTAAATATGTTCATAAATAAGTAAATGAATGTGTAAAAAGATGAGGCTGAAACCGTTGGGTTTGCGCTTCCACCAGGCTCATTCGAAACTAAAACATATTCTTCGATAATTTAATAAATAATGGGGTCTTTATTTACAAAATGATGCCTATTGAGCTTAAACAATTCTCCCAATGTTATCCCAAGAAATTACGACAATACATTGCAGCGGACGTTTATTTTCTATGATTTAGAAACTTAAGTTTTTTAAAAGGTTATTTCATGTCATAAGTAATTCTTATTCCTGACTATGTGCCTTTAATTACATCTGCACGGTATTATTAGCAGGGCTGGCATTCTGATGACATATCTTTTGATGGGTGTATTCTAAACATGTAAACGAATGTTTATCACGACATATAGGTGATAGAAATGCATAGTTATTGGGCCTTTTTTGGCATTTTTCAACTTTTAGGTAATTTTATTGGACATTTGCGTAATTTTTTGTAATGTTTACGCATTTTGTTTCCTTTTTGTGTTTTTTGTTAGTGAATGTTTCATGAATTTACAACAACAGACTAAAGCAATTTTTTTTGTATCATCAGTTGACGACGAAATTCACTATTGCAGTGGGCTCTGTTTTTCGAACTCTCAAAATTACATGGATCTTCGGTAACTTCCTCGGCCTTTCGAAACTGACGGTTGGAGGATCGGAGCTAAGGACTACTTTTCCTCCTAAAATAGAGACTGAATTAAGTATAATTTTATATAAATAACTGTTATTTAAAATTGTAAAATCCATTGAATAAATAAACATTTTGATACAAATTTTAAGTATTTTAAAAATATTAGGTCATTTCCCCCTTATTCTTTAGTCATTTTACAGGTCATTTTCATCTTATTTTTAAGACATTTTAGTGGACATTTTCAAAGAATTTTTGGGTCATCAGAATCCGAGCCCTGATTATTAGTTCATTTGCACTGATTCTTTTTTGCCATTACTTTTGTTTCTTTCAATATTTTTGGTATCAATTTTAATTACTTTGAGGTTAGTCTAAATCAGTTACGTATCTCTCTGACTCGCCTTTGCGTACATTTAGTTAGAAAATTTGTTATACTTTTGCGTAGTTTGGAGTGTGACTGGATGGAGGTCGTTGCGGTTGGTACTACGAAAGTTGGTAACCCTTCCTTTCCCTCTACTCTCTTGGTCCATCTATTTCTGCAATTGTTCTGCAATACCCCCGATTGCAAAGTCCATCGTTACACCTGCCATACTTGCTGCATACTCTGAAGAAAACACCAAAGTATTTATGAAATACATACTCGTAATCATACCAGAGTGTGAAAATCAAGAAGATCATCTCATGACTACAAGCTTAATTAATTGCCAATATGACGTGCAACAACATTAATGTGTACAAATATGAAAAATCGACTGAAATAGCATTATTCTACATTATAATACAAATGCAATCAATAATGTGCATTTTTTCATGCTTTAAATTCAAATATGACAAATTGCTGATATCCTTCCCTTATTGCATAAATTCACGATAAGCCATTGCATTAGCATGACAAAAGCCTTTCCCGTTGTATTCAAAGCTGAAGTACGAAGCAAAAAAGAGGGTCCGTACAATTATTCCTTTAGTATTTTAATTGGTATGCATTAGAATGATAAAGGATGAAAACGATTGCTCCGCTTTAGTGAGCAATCCGATTGAACCATATTTAATCATAACTTACGAAAGAGGCATATTGAATGGAGAGAAGGCTTCTTTTGACTTTCATCCTTAATGTCCATTCACACTGAAACGTAACCGTAGTCGAAAACGTAATGTGAACGGAAAAGCCGACTCTCTCCTTGTCTGCATGTCTGCCTTTCTGTCTGTCCGTTTATCCGTGTGTCGGCCTGCCTGCCTATCAGTCTGTCTGCGTGCCTGGCTTGTCTGCGTGCCTCTCTGTATGCGTGCCTGTCTCCGAGCCTGTCTCTGCGTGTCTGCCTGTCTGTCTATCTGTCTGTCTGCCTGCCTGCCTGTCTATCTATCCGTCTATCTGCCCTGTCGCCCCACGTTCATTTCACTTTACACGGACCCCTTCCCGATAGTAAATCGAGACAAATGAGGTGTCATTCAACGTTTCTCGGTCTCCTAATGGGAACTGATTACTTTTATCCCAATCCATAGGGAAGATTCTAAGAAATTTCTCAATAAAGTTGTTTTTATGTTTTTTAAACAACTAAAATGCGTTTTTGGTTACTTACGGCGTGACAGAGGTGAACAATATTCATTCAGTTAGTCTTAGCCGGGGATTTCTAGAAAAGCTTTCACTTGTTTTTGATGGTTCTGTAGTATGGAGAATTCTGTGATCAAGTTAGTCGTGGAATCGGGTAAAATATGTTGTCAGAGAGAGAAACAAGTATGAGAAAGTTCTTTTATGTACAACTGTATCAAGGAAATGATTCATTTTGAAAAGAGTAAAATTCCATTATTTCAATAAATATAATAAATAGGATGTTATAATAGAAAATTAATTTAACGATACCAGATTGAAGTAGTAAGCAGCAAGATAATAATAGATATTTATAATATTGGGTTTCAATGCTACTTTGGTAAAACGCTGTTAATTAATATTATCTCTCTCTGGCATTTACATGAATCGTTACGACTCAGTTCATCTGAGTATAAATAAACCTAATTTTGTAATGAAACAAAAAATTAAACAAGAATTTTAATTGTCATATTTTCATGTAACTTTCTGTAACTGAAAAATGCAGGAGCCGAGCAACTGTAATATGTTTAAAATTTATTTTTATCATGAACTTCCAAAGCATAAATAACACTTTTTAACTTGAAAATACTTTCAAGCGGTGCGTATTTTCATATTAAAAAGTGTGAAAATATAAGACGTAAACAAGAAATTTTGCAAACTTGAATTCACGATTTGCAAACAACAACTTCACTGTGTAGCAAAGAAACATGCAACGAAAACTATATTTTTCGTTAGTAAGCTCTTTGTAAGAATTTGAACCTATCATCGCTGATATGACGTTCTCTAGGAGTACGCAAAGCACCACGGCTGAAGAGATCCCAGTCATTCTAGTACGAATGCCTGAATGCCCTTGAGTGCACTTGAGTCTTACTTGCTTGTAGTTTTTGTCGTTTTCTAGGGATTATTGGAGAATGTCATCATGTACGTTTTCTGGCTTGATGACAGAAATTGAAGTTTATACTCCTTCCAAATCGTGACTCTACATTAATTGCTTATCATTTACTGATTTACGTTCATGTTTATAGTCTTTGTGAATGTTACGTTTCATGTTTAGTTGAAATCACAAGTTTGGGTCTTGGAGTGTACTGTAACGTATTGCAAACGGATCTCGCTAGAGGCAGGAAGTCTGACGTCGAGCAGGCGCCGAAGTCTTAGGTTTAGGGATGACAGACGCCGTTAGGGTGGTCGCAAACGGATAGGGAGCAGGAAAGGCTTGGAACGCAGGTGTACAACATTCCAGAAGAACATTGAGAACATCTGAGAATTCAGAAAACTAACTGCAGCTACGTAGAGGGGCTGAACCGCGTTGCGTCGCAGCGATCATGTGACGTTGGTTAGGCCTCATTCACAATGCAAACTTAAACGTAACGTAATGCTGTAAACTTAGCAGTAAAATTTACACGTAAAAACAAGCATTCGCAACGACGAACGTTATCTGGAACGTAACTTTCGCCTGAACCAATCAGAATTCAACGTACTGAAACTTGATCGATTCGTTTCTAGCACAGTGGAAAGATCTTTCCACCATAGTTTCTATCTTTTTCTTCGATATTCCTATTGATTTGTCATACATGTGAGTAGCTGTTGTAGTACTGCTCGAATTTCCTTCGTGTTATATACAAGGATTCTTTTGAACCCAATTCACGAGTAATTCGTCGAACATAATTAGTTTATTCGCCATGTCAAGTTTAAGTCACAATGAAATTGCTCAAATTCTTACTTTGAATTCACTACACGAATCAAAACCGATTGCAGACTAGTATTCTACATTACAATAACAAAATGACATAACCACAAACTGAAAGTCGACAGTCTGAAATCAACCTTCCACCCTGCTCTCTGATTGGTCTTCAGTAGAATTACGACGTAAACTTAACGTAAAAGCTTGGAACTCGTAAACTCTTACGTTTCCGGACTTAAGTCTACGGTTACGTAAAGGCATTGTGAATGGTCTCGCTTAGCAACTCATTTGTAGGTTTGCGGCTAAGTTACGTTTACAGTTAAGTACGCATTAAGAACGAGGCCTCACTGCGCAAACGCAAGTATGACGTCGCGAGTCACGTGGGGCTGAGAGTATAAAACTCATAGCGTGAGACGTGGGGTGGGGCTTGAGCACAGTGGAAGAACTCGTGCGGATGCACAAAACTTGTGGGGGCGAGGGCGCCGAGAGCGTGGCGAGTGACGTTCATGGGGCAACCCGTATGTCGGAATGTCTCAGTGGAATATCAGTTCCACTTGTGAGAGTGGTCACGTGGTGGTAGGCTATGTGCGTAGATCTTTACTTAGTTGTGAGGGCCATGAATCAAGAAACTTATTACTGGTAGTTAGGGATCGCTAATGAAATCTGGGGACAGTCTACCAGAGCTAGGTGTAGATATTTTAATTTATTATTGGTTGTAAATAATATTGTAAATAAACTTATGTAAATAGTTGATCTCCTATCTGTGATACTGGAAGAGATAGCTCAGTGGATCAACTAATGACATTGCAGTGCCTCTAACCGGGAGGTCCTAGGATCCAGTCCAGACGGTGGCAGGATTTTCGACCCTGGCTTGTCAGCTAGATCGAATTCAATTGCTGTCAGGAGGAGAATTCTCGTGACCGGCTGCTCCGTGGTTTCTCCGATCAACACCAGGCGAATGCCCGAGCAGTACCCTAACAAACGCGCGCAATCTTTCATACTTCTTCCTTGATCTATTCGCACCCCTTACACACACTTACACTAACGTGCACTACACTATCACACATGCTGGGAGACCGGTCGGGAATTTAGAGCTTGTCCCGGCTTGGGCGGTGCACCGCTGGTGGAAAATGCCTGGTTATGGAAAACCCAGCTTGTCGACGGTAGGTCGGCACCCGATCTCGCCATCCAGCAGGGGAAGAACACCGCCACCTCCCGAGGAAAAACACGCATCACATGTATGGGTCTAATGACCATAGTTGTTGACGCGCTCGGAATCCCTATCAATCAATCAATTAATCTGTCTGATTTGTAGTCATATTCCCACGACGACACACATTTTCTAAGTTTTCTCACTGTGAATTAAAATGCACGTTTTGGCACCCCTGACAAAGCGAAGGGTCCAGCATGTTGTTGTTCCCCATTACCCGGGTCCGCCCACTCTCTTCAGTCTTCCGCCTCTCCGCGGCGCGTAGTCCTAATTCTTGTGGAACGCCTCGCATCTGCTACCAATTTCCGGAGTACCCTTCTCAACGAGATTACGCCGCATAACATTATTTTCGTTGTGTTTCCTCTCCGCCGAGTGCTCCGTTTCAGCATCTCCCTCCACTTCCCTCCACACACTCCACACTCCCGTCCCTTTCCCTGCATCTTCACTTACATCATCTTTCACCCTCCCGCGAATTCTTCTCCCTCGCAATTCTCGGGAAGTTTTCTCTCCCTTGGCTGGAGTGTAGAAATCTTGAATAATCCACGAGGTCTTCCCTCCTCGTCTTGCTAGCATCGTTTTACCGCTGCACGTCATTCCATTGCAAACACCATTTCTGGCGAACAAGAGCTTGCAGACGGGAGGGAAATTCACCTTCTCGAATTTCTATCCTCAACGAAGCCTTTGATCTTTTCCTTTCCAGGAAAAGAACCTCTCTGACTACGCCTGCAACCACTCCCGGAAGATAGCGCAGAAAAACGAGTGGGTAAAAATATACGGGAATCCACAAGTTTAAAAAGAAATCGACTTATAACTCTCAGAATGGAATTCTCGTGACTTCCATTGGATAATCTATTAGATCGACCGACATGTTTACGACCGCTGCTGCCGGGGGAAGTGAAAGCGTCTCCCTTGGCTGAGGACGCGATTTGCGGGGGCAGGAATCAGCCAATCGTGACGCAAAGCTGCCACCAGCTGACGAGCAACATCCCCGCTCGTTTGAGTTACAGAGCGAGGGTGAGTCGGTGGTTCCCACGTCTTCCTCCGTTCGTTTGTGGGAGTTTGTGAGAGCGAGGGGTGAGAGAATGGGGTGGGGTGGGGGTGGGGGTGGGGGCAACAAAGAGCTAATGCGTTGACCCGCGGGCGGACTAAATACAAATTAAGAATGTGTCTGCCGCGGGGCCCTGCCGCTGGATAGTGAGGGGGCAGGACGACGGTGCGGCGAGGGCGGGAGGGAGTTGTGCGGGTCAGGGAAGGGAGCCGCCGCCCCCGGCCCACCACCCATCCCCATTATCATTGCAGCACAGTGGCCGATTGTGACCACCGGGCGGGGCAAAACTCGCTGTACGATATACGACATCAGCTTAAAAAAAAAAGCATATTGTTAAGTAGTAGATTAGACTGGCATAGGGGCTAACGATCGGGTACCGGTCTTCCTACTATGGCTAGGCCGTCGCTTTCGGCTATATACACTTTGAGTTACACAATAAACACATATATACAATAGTTACGTGAGGAAATGAAGGAAAGTATTGATACGATGAGACAATACCGTTTTATTATATGCAGTCTGTTACACATACCAAATTGAAGCTGACAATATCGTCTTCATAGAAGGTTCACAAGAAATGCATTCATTTATTTCAGTTTTCTTTATTACCCTTTTCTTAACACTTACCATGCATTTCTTGGTCGTTAGTTCTTTCAAAAGTAATGTGAACTGATTAATAAGTTTTCATACTCGTTTCCTGAACACGGAGTTCTTTTTAGTTTTGCTACTATTAATTTCTTACCGTGTGCATTAGCGTAAGACGTTGCCAGTTCGGAACTGGGGCTGTGGACTTCCGAAGGCGTGGCTCTTGATTGGCTCTAGCGAATTTTCGACACCAAATAAGAAGACACTGGGTCAGTTTAACCCAACATATGTAGCATTTTCTTCAGCAAATGGAGCTGAAAATATGTTGATTTCACCTCCTTTCGTGACCCATGTCTCATGACATACGAGTAGAAAGTCTCCGACAGTATAGAGGCAGTACGCGGGCCTTCCGCTCCATAGAAAGCAGCATGCAACATTTCGTATTCCCCTTTTTGTCCGTCCACAGAGGCATCCCCGCCCACTGTGCCTGTCGTCGTCAACGCGTTCCCGCCCGCGCCCCTCGCCGCCTAGCCGCCGCAGAGGGGAGGCAGGGCCAGGCCCTTGTTGCGATCGGTAATATTCTATCGGCCGGGCGCCCAGACGCCGCGCCGGAGCTGAGGGCGTGGGCCAGGGGGCGGGGCTGGCAGGAGGGGGCGAGGGAAGGGGGCGCCGCCAGATGCGCGGCATCACGCGAGGGGATGGCACGCGACGCGCCGTGCGGTACAGTCGCGGGACGAGCCCTCCGGCCGTAGCAGTGCCGGCGCCGAGCATGGGCAGACCGGGCGATCGCCCGGGGCCCCGCAAGTCAAGGGGCCCGACGATGGGACCCATGCAATGGCGGGAAAATAGCAAAAAATTGAATAAAAATTAGAACTCGAGAAAATTGTTATCTTAATTTTATAAGTCGCGGTCCAGTAGTCTGATGTTTCATGAAATTTTTAGTTGTTTTTTACCTTAAATATTTAATTGTAGTCTTTACTTACAAGATAGGACTCTATGAAATGAATAATGACGTTAACTTTAAAATATGTTCCACTAAAAATCATATTATTATTTCATGTGTTTACCAAGTGGTTTTATTAAACACTAACACAATATTTTAGCGTTTTAAGATCACAGTGGAAATTGCATTATTTGATCACTAAATACTTTTACTTAAAACTATTATATAAAATAATTTTAAATAAAAAATCTAGCTTCAACGTAATTTTTAAAAATAATATATCTCAGTTTCTTGATGTAACTGTCTCATTTTTAATTGGGGGAAGGGGGCTGCTTTTCAGCTTTGCCCAGGGCCCAAAATTGTCTACCTCCGGCACTGGGCCCTGGACCCCACAGGAAGCTGGCGAGCAGAGGCCTCGAGTGCACCGCATGGAGGAGGCGCTGTCGGGCAGTGAAAGGGACGGAGCAAGCGGGTACAGATTAATATTTATAATTTCATAGAACTGCACTGTTGTATAACCATAGGAACGAAAATATATCGCCATAGGAAAAAAATCACACCAGAGTAACGAAAAGCCACACACAGTCCGTTAAGGATTTTAACAGTCTGCCGTCCGTTATGACCAATTGAAACAAATGTACGTAAAGATGACGTATGAGTGAGAGAAATAGTTTTTATTTTTTACTGATACTTTGTTCTTAGCTATTGCCTTGGATAAGGAGCTCGATATACACTACATAACTTTCCTGGATCAAGAGGATCGTAGTTTCGAGGGAAATGTGAAAACAGGTGAATGATGCTGTGTTCACTTATATAGGAGATCATGAAAGGGAATTATGGGGGGAGGGATATGAAAAGACAAAAGCGAGTCAGATTACATTTAGTTAATTTGTAAATGAGTTAATATGAATAATTAAAATGAGGTAAAAAGTAAAATCGTGTGTGTACCACGAGCGTTCCTGGTTTTAATAATCGAGCGGCGAGAGAAAGCTCGGCCCTCGAGCTTTTTGTCGCCGTTCGGTCATAAATTACATACAAATTCATAAATAACAATTATTGTGTAGTGTATGATATTTTCTTATAAGAGTATGGTATTATACAATAATAGACTCGTTGGTTACAAAAGTCGGCTACCACTTTTCTTTATAAACTTCAATCACGTGTTATTTGCTCTTTATTCTTATTGGCCTACATGCCAGTCGCGTTACAATAAGGACCCCATGCAGAGCCACCCCACAATGATATTGCAAAAAGTGAAAATAAATCGATCAAAATAAATATGAAAACAAACTAATTCGTTTTCTTTTTAAAACTGTAAATTTATTTTTTTACATAATTATGAATTAAAATAAAATGTTGCTAAAACTTTTTGAGCCCCCCTCCAGCAGGGACCCTAAGCTTCTAGTGTACGTATGCATTAATCCCCCACTGGCATTAAGTGTTCTGTGATAATGCTCCAAGCAAGATATGACATGCTGTGTTTTATTAAAGACAACGGTCTTTCTTTCTTCAATTTTTTGTAATTCTACAGGTAGAGTCCTGATCCTGAACCTTGCCGTGTTCAAAAAAATACACCGAGTTTTGTTATTATCCTCTTCTGGTCTTTTGTAGATGTTTTTCATTTGTTTGCCAACGACCCTTGCTGGACACAACTGTTGCGACTCTTCAGTGCTCTTCTGCTTCCCATTTGCGACAGTTCCAGGTTTAATAGGGAGGAACACCCCACATCCAAAAAGCGGCCTCGAGAGCCAAATAAAAAAGTTGAACCGCGCGAGTGCGACTCCCAAATTGGAACGCGGCGAAGAAATCGTCCGGAGGGTGGGCGGGGACCGCCGGCATGCGGCGCGGGGGGGGGGGGAGCGAGGCGCGGAGTTGTTCCGGAATCCAATTTCCACGGAGACCGAGTCTCGGTTAACCGCCGCGCCGCGAGCCACCGGCGCCCACGGCGCCCGACGCGCGGCGCCGCGCCGCAAGTTGACAGTGAGGCGACGGGCGCCGCCGCCATTGTGGTGTCGAAGGGCGGGAGAAGGGAGGGGGCGGACGCAGAGAGGGGGAGCAAGAGGGAAGGAGAGAGAGAGGAAGCATAAAAGGAGATAAAGAGGAGAGCAAGAGGGAAGGAGGGAGGTGAGCAAGAGGGAAGAGGGGGAGATAAAGGGGAGAGAAAGAGGGAAGGAGAGAGAGGGCGAGAAAGGAGAGAGAAAGAGAGCAAGAAGGAAGGAGAGAAAGAGAAAGAAAGAGAAGAACAGGAGGGAAGAAAAGAGAGAGGGAGAAAGAGCGAGGAGGAAGAAATGAGGGGGAGGGAGATAAAGATGTGAGCAAGAGGGAAGGAAAGAGAGAAAAGGGAGAGAGGATGAGAAAGGGATGACGGAAGGTAGTGAGAAAGGGGGTGATAGAGGAGGGAGAATTGGAAGGCGGGGAAAATGGAAGGAGTGAGAGGAAGTGACGAGGAGTGGGTGAGCGAGCGATCGCGGCGCGAAAGAGACAGAATGAAAAAAAAGGGAGAGATACATATAGAGAGGGACAGAGACGAATGGAAAGAAAATCAAGAAACGGAAATAAAACTATTTTAAACGTAGTTAGCATTCTGAAATAAACACGAACAATGATTTGTAACTGTTTCTGTGAGTTGAATTTCTATTTACTCGAACTACAGATGGCCATATTCACTCCATTCGACTATTAGCCAAACATTTCCCACGCCTAGTAGCTGTCTGATGGAGGTCTACAAATCTGCCATTGAGTACAAATCCAAACGCGACAATAGCTTCGAAGGGATCAGGCGCCCTCGCTCGCCCCTCTCATCAGCCCTCTGGGGCTTTGTCTCGCTCTGACCACCCCACCCACCTCATTCCACCTCGCTCCGCACCTCCCCCGCTTCGCCAACCCCTCTTCACCTTACCTCCTGCTGCCTCCTCCCTCGTTACCCTCGATTCGCCCCGTCTCCCTCTGCTACATGACGCCCACCACTACCTCACTCTGCCCCGCCCATCTCACTCCCTAACCTCGTCTCGCAATGTTGATTGATTGATTACTGATTCCGGGCGCGTCAACTACTGACGTCATTAGTACCGTTAGTGTAGTGCATGTTTTTCATCGGGAATTGGCGGTGATCTTCCGCCCACTGGATGATGAGATCCGGTGCCGACCTACCATCGACTTGCGAGGTTTTCGGTTTTTTTCTCCAACCAAATATCTCCCATCTGCGGAGCACTGCCCCAGCCGGGACACGTTCCAAGTCCCCGACCGGTCTCCCGGTATTTGTGGTAGTGTAGTGCCTCGCAATATTTTACCTCACCATACTCTGCTGCCTTAGCCCGGCCCGGTCTGCCTTGCCTTCGCCACCCTTGCTCGACTTTGCTCTGTCCACTTCAGTTCCTCTCTGCACTCCTCTAAACACTTAAGTTTGCTCTGTTCTGCCCACCTGAGTCCGCTCTGTCCATCTCTCCTTACGTTAGTTCGCTCTTTCCTGCCTTGCCTACCTCAGCCTGCTCTTTCCTTCTCTGTTCAGTTATGTTCGCTCTGCTCTGCCCCGCCCACCTCAATTCTCAGCGAACTCCCCTTTATTGCCGCACTACACTCCCAACATCCTGTCTCGGTCTATTTTACACCATCAATAACACCCCGTATTCGTCCTCATCCGTCCCACACCTCGTCCTGCGCTAGCTCTTACGTCGCTCTCTCCCATCGTGCCACGCCCACATTTTAGAGTCTCCCTAAATCAACGTTCGCACACTCCACGTCCACCCGCGAGGTGACAACCCCCTTCGACACAAATTGGGCTGCGCTTCCAAACAACACAAATGCTATGACGCAGTCCGTTCTTCCCTCACCCCCCCCACTGCGTGTAAACAATAGCCACGTACACAAATTACGAACCCGAACGTTCGCTTACCCTGCACTGCCCTACTCTCCCCATTTAGGTTCGCTCTGCCCACCTCAACCCGCTCTTCCCTTCTCTGCTCAGTTCAATTCGATCCGCCCTGCCCCACCCATCTCAGTTCTCTGCGTCCTGTCCTGCGCCACCGAACTATGCACCCTATATCACTCCGTCCCGCTCTGAATTATCCCATCTACATCACCGTGCTCATCCTCATCCGTCCTACACATCGTTCTCCGCTACCTCTCTTACCGCCTTATTCCACTCTCTCCCATCGAGCCACACCCACATTTCACCGAGATGCTCTAAAGCAGCGTTCGCGCCTTCCACATTGACCCGCGAGGTGACAACCCCCATCGACATCAACTGGACTGCTCTTCGAAACAACGCAAATGCTACGACGCAGTTCCCTCTTTCCTCGAACTCCCCACCCCCACGCGGGCAAACAATAGCCACGTTTACATATTACATACGCGAACGTTCGCGTTGCTCTCCACTGCCCTCATCTCCCTATTTTAGTTCGCTCTGCCATGCCTTGGCCACCTCAGTTCCATTTGACCCTGCATCGCCGGACTACACACACCATATCATCCCGTCCCGTTGTCTTATCCCCTCTACATCACCCCGCTCGTCCTCATCGGTCCCACACGTCGTTCTCCGCTACCTCTTATCGGCTTATCTCGCTCTCTCTCACCGTGCCACGCCCACATTTCAGCGAGACGCTCGAAAACAGCGTTCATGCCCTCCACGTCCACCCGCGAGGTGACAACTCCCTTCGACGCCAATTGGGCTGGGCTTCCCAACAACGTAAATGCTATGACGCAGTCCGCACTCCACCGCTCCCCCGTCCACTGCTGGCAAACATTAGTCACGTGTACATATTACGAATGCAAACGTTCGCGTTGCCCTGCTCTGCCCTCCTCTCCGAATTTACGTTCGTTCTACCCTACTCTGCCCTACTCTGCCCGACTCAGTCCGCTCTTCCCTTCTACGCTCAGTTAAATTTGCTCTGCCCTGTCCCGCCCACCTGTTCTCAGCGACCTGCCCAGCGTTCCCGAACTACACACCCTATATCCCACGTCCCGCCGTGTCTTACCCCTTCTGCATCACCCTTCTCGTCCTCATCCGTGTGACACCTCGGCTTGCACTACCTCTTATCACCTCACCCCGGTCTCTCGAATCGTGCCACACCCACATTTCGCCGAGTCGCTCTAAATCTACGTTCGCGCTCTCCACGTTCACCCGCGAGGTGACAACCCCTTCGGCACCAATTGAGCTGCGCTTCGCAACAACGCAAATGCTATGACGCAGTTCCCTCTTCCCTGCCCCCCCCTGAGGGCAAATAATACCCACCTTCACATATTACGAACGCGAACGTGTTGCCCTGCTCTGCCCTCCTCTCCCCATTTAAGTTCGTTCTGCCCTGCTCTACCCACCTCAGTTCCTTGTGATCTACCCTGCATCGCCGGACTTCACACACAACATCATCCCGTCCCGCTCTTGTACCCCATCTACATCACCCCGCTCGTCCTCATCCGTCCCACACCTCGTCCTGGGCTACCTCTTACCGCCTCACCCCGTTCTCTCCCATCGTGCCACACCCACATTCCACCGAGTCGTTCTAAATCAGCGTTCGCGCCCTTCACGTTCACCCGCGAGGTGACAACCCCTCCGACACCAATTGGGCTGCGCTCCGCAACAACGCAAACGCTATGACGCAGTCCGCTCTCTTCCCCTCCCTGCGGGCAAACAATAGCCGCGTTCACATATTACGAACGCAAACGTGTTGCCCTGCTCTGCCCTCCTCTCCCTATTTTAGTTCGCTCTGCCCTGCCCACCTCAGTTCCTTGTGACCTGCCCTGCATCGCCAGACTTCACACACCACATCATCCCGTCCCGCTCTCCTACCCCATGTACATCACCCCGCTCGTCCTCATCCCTCGTTCTCCGCTACCTCCTACCGCCTTACCCCGTTCTCTCCCATCGTGCCACACCCACATTCCACCGAGTCGTTCTAAATCAGCGTTCGCGCCCTCCATGTCCAGCCGCGAGGTGACAACCCCCTCCGACACCAATTGGGCTGCGCTTCGCAACAACGCAAATGCTATGACGCAGTCCGCTCTCTTCCCCTCACCGCGGGCAAACAATAGCCGCGTTCACATATTACGAACGCGAACGTGTTGCCCTGCTCTGCCCTCCTCTCCCTATTTTAGTTCGCTCTGCCTTGCCCACCTCCGTTCCTTGTGACCTGCCCTGCATCGCCAAACTTCACACACCACATCATCCCGCTCTCGTACCCCATCTACATCACCCCGCTCGTCCTCATCCCTCGTTCTCCACTACCTCCTACCGCCTTACCCCGTTCTCTCCCATCGTGCCACACCCACATTCCACCGAGTCGTTCTAAATCAGCGTTCGCGTCCTCTATTTCCAGCCGCGAGGTGACAACCCCCTCCGACACCAATTGGGCTGCGCTTCGCAACAACGCAAATGCTATGACGCAGTCCGCTCTCTTCCCCTCACTGCAGGCAAACAATAGCCGCGTTCACATATTACGCGCCAGCGGGCGCCCGCCGCCGCCGCTCCCGGGCGCTCGCGCGGAACGCAACCTGCCCACGCGCCCTTTGTGTGTCGAGTGGAGTCGAGTCGACTGTTGCGCGTCCACTAGAGCGGCGTTCGAGTGTTGACTTTGCAGAATATTTTGCTGGCGCGGGAATTAATTGAGGTGCGGTGGAATCGAGAGTAAACTCCGCTCCGACGTTTTGTCGACGTGGCATGAAGTAAACTTGGGAAAATGAAAACTAATGAAGGTTTGTTTCATAATTTTTTGGTATGAAAATGATGCGTAAATGAAATGGACAAATAATATCAATTTATTGTTAACTTTTTCTTGTTTTGTTCATTGGGTAGTTTTTAAGATTATATCTCATCTGATGAAAGAAACACTTTAAAATAGCTATAACAAAAAAAATGTATGATGATTATAAACTTTTTCAGCCTTAATAAAAGATCAATACAGGGGCGCTGTTTTAAAGTACAGCTTAATTTTATTGGAGCAGACGTAATATCAAACACCTCATCAAATTACATGTTTGATGTACAAGACACTTCCTTTTCTCAAAATGTATCGAATAAAACTCATGGGATTTTAATCCCTATATTCGGTATCTAGAAAACATTCATGTCCCCATTCAATAAAAGACTCCATTCTCAAAATATAGACTTCAACACAGGTTATGTGTGTATTCTTACAGTAGCACCAAAATGGCTCTCGACAGAAGTATTGCAAATAGTGTGGGTTCTGATATGATACTTCGAGCAAGGTTAGTATTCTGAGCTCTAAAAAGATTTTCCTCAAAACTTACTTAGTTTGCATTTTTATGATTATATATCCCTCGTATCGTCAACAGAAAGAAAGGCGCAATCACAGTAGATAGTTATTGTTACAATTCCAGGCGTTACCAAGTCTTCGTCTAATTTAATATTATTTGTGCAATTTGTTGATATTATTATTATTATTATTATTATTATTATTATTATTATTATTATTATTATTATTATTATTATTATTATCATCATCATCGATTGATTGATTGATTAGCGATTCCGGGCGCGTCATCTACTGAGACCATTAGTCCCGTAAGTGTGGTGCATGTTTTTCATCGGTCGGTGGCGGTGATCTTTCCCCACTGGATGGTGAGATCCGGGCCTGACCTACTGTCCACTAGCGGGGTTTTCCCTAATCAGGTATCTTCCCCCAGCGAGGCACCGCCCCAGCCGGGACAAGTTCTAAGTCCTCGAACGGTCTCCCGGCATGTGTGGTAGTGCATGTTAGTGTGTGTGTGTGTGTATGTGTAAGGGGTGACGATAGGACATGAAAGAGGAAGGAAATATCGCGCGCTGTCCGTGGCCTGTTTGTTAGGATACTGCTCCGGCATTCGCCTCGTGTTGATCGGAAAAAACACCACAAACTACCAAGCAGAGCAGCCGGCCGATAGAATTCTCCTCCCGACAGCGACTGAATTTGACCTAGTTTACAAGCTAGTGACGAAAATCCTGCCGCCATCAGGACGTGAACCTAGGACCTCCTGGTCAGAGACACTGAAGTGACATCTGTTGATGCACCAAGCCACCGCTCCTGGTTTGATATTATTACTTACATGCGTTTGCAGATTATAGGCTGTAAGATACAGCCTATAGGCTGCATAGATGCAGCGAAATGGCTCTGCGAAGGCCGTAAATGTGAAGATGTTCATACTACAAACGGTTCGTGAAATTTAACTTCCAAAGTGAGTGTGCAAGAAAATATTGAATTGAGGCAAAGAGTAAACGGAGCTGCTATGATCCTGACGGGGCCCGGGAACTGTGGGAGGTGTGGGAGGGTCCTGACGGAGCAGATGGGGTGGACGTCATGTGCCTTACGCTCAGTTGCTGTTTTCGTCTCGCCTTCCGGCAAAAAAACAATATTGACTCAACTCTCACCCTGTTATTCTCGCACAACTCCGCTCGTAAGGAAGTTCTTGTTCCTGAACTCGCTGATATTTTTAGATGCACCATATTTTTCTTCCTTTGTGTAAATGTTTTGTCGCAACCGTGCCAGATTTTATAGTAAAAACTTTGTTACCGATCTTTACCGATTTTCGTGTAGTTTTTTCATGCGTAGTGCTAAATTGAAATTCTATTTAGCGTGTCTATGTACATAGTAATCTTGCGTCTTCATAGCACGTGAGAGGTGAACTGCAACTAACGTCGCCAAATGTAGATTTAATATAATTTGAGAAAGAATTCCAGTCTGGAGATTTATAACACTTCGAAAGGGTAAATAAAGAAGATACAATATATAAGCACACTGAAATATTCAATTCATAATTGTTTGTGGCGAAATATTTTAAAATAACATAAATTAATTTTAAAACATCGTGATAGTTACTAATTGTTTGCATCGATGCATAACATGCCATTACTATATTTTTCATTGAAGATGACACAACAAAAATAAGAAATACCTAATCAAATTAAATTCCAACAACATTTTTCACGGCAAGTAACATATGCAATAGTGCTGCCCGTTTTCCTAAACAATAAGGGTTGGTAATAGGAGATAACGCATGTGCTACTACGCAACGTCCCTTGCTGAACAATCCATTGAAATTAACCACTCAGTCAATCAACAGTAACCAAAAGCCGCACACAATGTTCCAACCCAGTAATATACATGTGTCAATCCCCCCTCACTCGTTTAATGAGATTTGAATAGTAGATCCCAAACCAACCTCGAATGAAAACAAATGTAAATAAAACAGCAAAATCAGAAATAGGTCGATGCATTTATTTTCTCGTATTTAAATTCTACAAATTTTCGAATCCTAAATACAACACATATAATCACATTAGTAATAATACATTTAGTCACATTTAAAGTACAACCTATTAATAGTGAATAATTGTACATTGCTTTCCTGGAACAAATTTTATTGCAATTTAATCGGTTAACTTATCCTTTAACGTAAAAATAAGTTGAGAAATGGTACTATATTCTTATTCTATATTCTGCATTGTGAATATTGAAGTCGTGGAAATGTAAAACTTTAAAAACGCAAAGCAGAACAGAAATAATTAAAATATCAAATTACAGAATTAGTTAAGATCCCAAGAACATAAACAGGAAACAAACCTCAAGAATTTAAGCTTTCGAATCTCGAATCTTTCTCAGAAATCGAGATATTCAAGACATTCAAAGAATTGAACAGCCGATCTCCAAACAGAAGCCTCTGTTTCCCTGATGAGCTTCTGATTTATCCCGCCACTATGTAGATGTTTAGTCGTTGACTGTATAGCTCGATTTTATTGGGGCCGTTTCCTTTTATATCCCCCGCGCCCTCCGCAGTTACACTGGCTCCCCTGTTCGTCGCGTGGCCGCCGGCTGCTGCACACGGCACGACGACGGGCCCGTCGCAACGGAACGAGCTCTGGGCGGAAATCGCATCGACGCGAGGACACGTTCCGGATTCCGACGAGCTTATTTGCCTGAACGCCCTCGCCTGCGAGCCAACGAATGGAAGGGTGCGGGGGGGGAGGGGGCGGGTAGCCATTGCGAGGCGCGTTACGAGATAAAATACGAACAGGGGTCGAGCGCTCGGATGGTCCGTAGTGGGGACGTTGCGATGCTCGATTCGATCCGGTATTTGGTATCGATTCCTACTGTAGAGACGTTTTGCACAGCGTGAAGCACCTCGGCGTATGCCACTTTTGTGCATCTGCGCATGCGCCACTCGACCTCGAAATTGAAGTGATAGAGGAGCCCTATAAACACCCGGAATTAGAGGGTGACTTATATCGCATGCTAATTAATCACTCGGTCATGATAAATCGAATTTGTTTACAATTGTGTCGGCAAAGAGTGCTGCGAACTCAATATTTTAACTCTATATACATATCAATGGTTGGTGGGTAACTATAAATGAACAAACGAGAATCAAGACGATGCGAGATTGTGAGAATTAAGTGCACACTCTTCTGCTACAGTTCGGAATATCCCCAATTTCGAATATACGTTGTGGAAAACTTTTTCTCGACATCACCCGTTTCTAGTCTCCAGATATATCTATGCTCTGCTGCGCAAAAGACGTCATTAGAATGTGCGATTCAGTATTTGGTATCGATAACGACAGTACAAAATATCGATACGTCGATATTATTAAACCTGACGTGCGAATAGGGGCCGTGCGCTTGCGAGAACGAAACTAGGGATGTTACGGTGCTTGATTCGATAATTTATTTGGTATCGATACCAACATTTCAATAAGTCAAAATTGCCGAACTGACGGGGCTTCAAAAAGGATACAAAGACTAGAGAGGGTACTAATACAGATGTTACATTTTCGACTGGTCCTCACATGATTAGAAACATCATTCATACAACTAATGTACCCTGTCTGACCATTTATTCATATCCTTCCGCACAGAACGAAAATGCGCTATGTGACATGGGAGTTTTTATCCTATGCTACTGAAAGTCGGGAAATGTTCTTCTTCTCTTGAGTCTTATTTTGTATCTGGTATATCAAGTATTGAACTTCCCAATACCAACGGGTATCGATATATGATCTTTAAGAAAGCAAATGATACCAGGTAACGAAATGAACGAGTCGTTCGAGTTTATTTTTAATACGTTATACACTATTGAAAATAAAATCGAATGCTGTGCCGGAAGCAAAGAGAAATTGTGCACAAAACACACATAATTATGAATAAAATTCATCCGGTAATCTATTTAGAAGATGCTGACCCCGCAATTTTGATATCCATACAACCATGTAGGTACGGATAATATCGAAAACAAATACATCAGTAAGTGAAGGGTTGAGAGTTTGGCATCGGGCCTAAGCGAGAGTCGCCTCCACTAGATGGAAAATCGAACGCACAGGGCCTGGCAGGACGGGGCTAGGGATGAGAAGGAAGGGATGTGGGGGTGGCGGGTCATTGCGGGGGCGTGATTCTAAATCCCTGATGAATGTTCCCTCAAAGTGAACTGCCAATCATCAACGTGAATGACACTGCTCTTTGCGTCTCACCTAAAATCCAACCTCTTCGGTTTTTGCCAACGTATATAAATCCTGAACTATAAACGTTTACCCACATCGATTCTCGCCCCGTTCAGGTGGCTCAGGGCATCAGTTCATGTCTCTGTAGTGTCTCTGACCGAGAGGTCATTAGGTTGGATTCCCGACGGTGGCAGGAATTTCGACCCTTGCTCTATAGATAGGTCGCGTTCAACTGTTGATAAGAAGAGAGTTCTAGCGGTCGGCTTCTTTCCGTGGTTACTCCGATTAACACCAGGCGAATTCCGGAGCAGCACCCTAACAAACGGACGACAAATACGCGAACTTTCCTTCCTCTTCCTTGTCCTATCCTCACCCCTTTACTTACACACTCTTACACTAACATGCACTACACTACCACGCATGTCAGGAGACCGGTCGGGGACTTGTTCCCGGCGGTACACAGGTGGTGGGAGATACCTGGTTGGGGAAAACCCCGCTAGCCGACACGCATGTTCGGCGCCGCATCTCGCCATCCAGCGGGGGAAGATCATCGCCATCTACCACGATAAAACAAGCACTACACTTACGGAACTAATAACCTTAAATGTTGACGCGCCCGGAATTAGTAATCAATCAATGAATGAATCAATCGACTCTCGGCCAGCGCTCATGTTGGTTGTCAATCTATACCGTTGTTACCTTCTCTACTGTGCAAACAATTTGTCCGGGACAGATTTACTAACAGTGTGGCGCCTCAGAGTCGAGTTCGTTCGTGTATGTGTAAGTGGAAACCTCACTTCGTTGGTGGTCCCATTATTATCTCCTTTGTTACCTCCTATATTGCCAGTACGTTAAGCTACTCTCTAGTTAAAGTGACTTTAACAGCTGTCAAAACGATACAACAGTACTCATGCGTTGTAAGTTGCTCTTTGGCCAATCTTCTGCTTCCTTGCTTTGACGTTGTCTCGTAAAGTGTGTCCAACGTTCGTTCCCTGAGTAAGTTACTCAGAGTCGCGGTCGGCGTCATACAAACCGCCTCTGAAGCGTAAAGCATGGAGAGCACAACTTCCAATCGGTTAGAATGTAGATATTGATGTACAATTTACCCACAAATCAAACTTGTGAACTGGTTTTAATTTTAAAAGTACGTTACTAACCTTAGTCGCAACGTGGGAACTGCCTATTTTTCTATTTTCCTACTCCCTGTATACCACTTGACCCCTATTATTTTTCTATTCATTTTAAGAAAAAAATATTAGTAATTCAAAAACATTCTCGTCAGTGATGAACACAATACATACACAGTAAACACATTTGTGAAATAGTTTGTACCAGTTCTTGGTAATATCGTTCATGTGACACATGTTACTGAAAGGGAAATGCAGTACAGTATTACGTACGAGCCAAACACCTTCGTCTTCTATATACCAGTTGCAGCCCATACATTAAACATCCTTTCATGTGGGAATGTTGTGCAAGCATGCTATGAAACTGCACGAAACCATGACAGAACATTATATTCGCGACAATTGCATTTGTCTTAGAGTTTATCCCATCTGTAGCCTCTACTAGTTTACAGCAAACGAACAACGCTTCTATTACACATGTCAACAAGACATTGACACCAATGGAGACTACTGCTCTTAACAACAGTGATGTTGTCTCAGCTCACTACTTTTTCCTCCTGTTTTTAGACCACATTCTTAATCCACCATATCAGAATTCACCATTCGTGCCTTATTTATTTTTATGTTATTTACTGGGCTCCTATTTTTAATTTGTAGTTGAATTATTAAATAATTGCTCCCTTTTTCTCAAAATTTCGTACTTTTCGTTGCACCTTCCTTCCTTTTATTTTAGGCCACTATTTCAGAGGAACGATTTTGTGTCACGATTTCAGTGAGAAAATCAGACATTTTACATTTCACACAAATTATCAGCTTTTTAGATCGTTCTGAGGCAAAAACTTTAATAGTTTTCAGTAAAAAATTCAACTCATTTTTGAAAGAATATATTAAATAAAAATTTAACATTTTCATATTCTTAATTCTAAAATTTTGAGAAATGGTCATACTACAAGTAAAAAAATGTTATATTGGGGCATCATAATTTAGTTCCAGTAGTGATGCATTGGTACCAAGGCTGGACGAATTAGTCGAAACATGAGTTCGACAACGAGCGGGTAAGTGAGTCCGAGGGCCCCAGAAGAACCGTGACTCGACTGGCACAAAGGAGAGGAGTATTATTGTGCAGAGAAATGCTTCATGTCTCTTTTTTGTTTATTCTGAGTTCTATAGGTACACAAATGCTTTTCCTTATTGCCGCAAGGAATTCCGGCCACAATATTGGGGATCATTATGGCAATAACACTGAAGTTCTCTCAGCTATGTTGTGATACTGAGAAGAAGGAAGAAGAAAAAAGGAGGAGGAAAGGAGTTCATCTGCCCTTAACCACGGCCTGTGCACCTTATTTCTGGCCGCGTATGTGAGTTATCGCTCCTCTCTAGTTTGTACTTCATTCAGGCCGATTCAATTCGATTCTGACCGCACCATCGTGAAGGGTCATTAAAATAGGCGCTACAAGCTCAGCAGGAGAAGTCGGAGAGGACGGGAGGATAGGGCGGGAGGGGGTTAGTGACAGGTTGATGTAACGATTGCCTGAATACAAGTCGTGGCACCACAATACAAGAAAGGATTAGTCTTATCATTATGCAGTATCAACGTTAGAAAATCATCCGCTCCCGAGTTACGTACTAGTCCTTGAAAAGTATTTTCCTTTATAATCGGTTGCATTAGCACATGTAATTTGGCGATCAAAACTGATGCCTAAAAGAGTGAGGCAATCGATTTCTTGATTATTAGTGATTCCGAGCGTGTCAACTACTAGGGCCGTTAGTTCCGTAAGTGTAGTATATGTTCTTTTCTCGGGAGGTGGCGGTGTTCTTCCCCCGCTGGATGACGGGGCACAGCCCCAGCCGGAACAAGCTCTAAGCTCCCGATCTATGTGGTAGTGCATGCTCATGTGTGTGTATGTAAAGGAACAAGATAGGACAAAAAAGAGCTTTCGCGGCCAGTTTGTTAGGATATTACTTCGGCATTTGCTTAGTATTGATCGGAGAAACCACGGAAAACTACCAATAAAAGCAGCCGGCCTCTAGAATTCTTCTCCAGGCAGCGACTGAATTCGACCTAGCTGAAAAGCTAGTGTCGAAAATCCTGCCACCGTCGGGAGTGGAAGCCTGGGACCTTCTGGTCAGAAAAACTGCAGTGACATCAGGTGATGCCCTGAGCCATCACTTCCTGTTGAGGCAATCAAAAATGAAGCCTCCTAGATTCGATTTCTGACAGCGGCGGACTTTCGACATCAACTAAGAAACTGAGATATCAACGTCTGCTTGGGAATACAAGTGTCCGAAAGAACAGTTTGGCTGTTTCCCTGGTTTCCTTCGATAAATTCTATTCAGCTAATCCCATCAACTCTAGCTGGCCACACGGAGGGCGCAAGCTACTGCAGCATGCGATGCAGTTTCCGCTGAGAGTGGGCTGGAGCGGCGTGCGGGTATTAAAAAGCCGCTGGGCTCCATATGGCGCGTGCCGCCGCTGTCAGAGATCCCAGTTGGCGTGCCGCGCCATCTGCTGAGCCGGAAGCGCCATCTCGGAGGATCAACGCGGTGACGGACGATGCGGGGCACCGCCAGACGACCAGAGCAGCGGTTGCGGGTGGTCTCCATATCCACAGCTTTCACGCTTCCCCATCGCGCTCGCCCATCACTACTGCCCATCGCCCTCCCCCACGGCGCGCACCCATGGCGCTAGCCGATTGCGCTCGCCCATCACTATCGCCCATCGCTATTGTCCAACGCATTCGCCCACAGCGCTCGGAAAATTCGCTTGTTCTTCGCACTCGTCCATCGCTACTGCCCATCGCGTTCCTCGATGGCGCTCGTCCAAGACGTTCGTCCATAGAGCTAGCCCCTTGCGCTCGCCCCTTGCGCTCGCCCCTTGCGCTCGCCCCTTGCGCTCGCCCCTTGCGCTCGCCCCTTGCGCTCGCCCCTTGCGCTCGCCCCTTGCGCTCGCCCCTTGCGCTCGCCCACTGCGCTCGCCCACTGCGCTCGCACATTGCGCTCACCGATTGCCTCGCCCATTGTTCTCGCCCATGGCGTCTGCCCATGGCGCTCGCCCATTGCGCTCGTGAATTAGATAGTGTAGTTTCACGGGCAAATGAAGGTGAAGTAAAGCATCAAAGCATTGACAAATCGAAAGAAATCCTTCTCTCATTAATAACACAATGTCAAAAGACAATGTTTCTAAAACTCAAAAAAAAAAAAAAGAAGTGTTCTTTTTACGTAGTTTTACGTTTATTCCTATAGTGCTCATTAGAAATACAATTCGGGAAATCTATAGAAATGTTTGTACCATTTTACTCCATCAATATGTTAACAATTAACGGTAGAACACAAAAAGATGAGAAGTTATAAAAATTAAGGAGTATGAATAGATGGTTTCGGGACATATTTTTTCCTAAATAATTGAGACATTTCTTTGTTAAGTTTACTTACACTTACATGTTTGAATCAACTAGAACACCAATTAATAAAAAACAAATAGGTATAATTTAAAAAAAGTCAAGTTATTTATGATTTTTCATTCAAACAGCAATTAAGGGAGGGGTCTTTCACATAACCCAGCTCGTGAATCCGCGACTGTTTGGAGCCGTGTGTCTTTGGTTGGCTTTCAGAGCGCTCTCTCCACAGATTTGTCGATACCCTTTCACCGCTCCCCCGCCCGCGAAGGGCCACCCGCTCGCCTGCAATTAATCAGAGGGCGAACGCGGGGGTCGCGCCGCTGCGTGCCGGCGCATAGGCCTTTCAAATGAGGCGCGCGGCGACAGTGAGCGAGCGTCTTCGCAGGCGGCGGCCCCTTCAAAGGCCCTTCGCCTCCGCACTGCAACGGCCCCTCTGCATCTCGTCTCCGGAGTCGTTGTGCAAGATGGAGAGCGTTTCCCATAAATAGAACGGCTGCGATCGTTCAGTGACATCGTTGACTCTGCAGCGTCGCTGGAAGGAAGGTCCTTGGAAGATTCGATTGGTCCATTATTTCGTGTGTCCGCACGCCTCAACAGCAGTGGTCGTTGGTCCCGTAAGTGTAGAGCATGTTTGTTAGAAGGTGACCTTTACCTCGCAGGATCGTGATATTCGGCACAGACCTACACTACTGTTTGTAGGGTTTTCCTCAGCCAGATATTTCCAACCAGCGAGACAACATCCCAGCCTGGACAAGTTCTAAGCCCTCGTCTGGTCTCCTAATATGTCTGGCAATGTAAATAATGTGAGTAAGTAAGGGGTGAAGATAGGACAAGGAAGAGGAAGGGAGGATCGCGCGCGGTCCGTGGTCTGCTGGTTAGGGAGATACGCCTGGCGTTTTATCTTATATTTGTCGTCATACTTTAGTTTTTTTCCTCCGGATAGTGACTTATTGAAAGTAGTGAAAACATTCAATTTAGGTTGAATAACAAAAGTTAAAGCATCATTGTTTTGGTATAAATACAAATTAATCATCTTTTTAAAAATGCAGATGCTTTCCATTTTTGTTTGAATGGAAGGCGCCCGAGAACATACGATAGATGGCTTGTTTAAGTGGGCAAAAATTTTATAAAAAGTGCTCCGTTAATTCAAAAATACTTCCTAGTTGATGGGACGATATATACATTTGAATGAACCTGAATTTTAAAAGGTTCCTCAATCCTCGAATCTCCAGGATTTCTTGTCTTTCCAAACTTTAATTTAATTCTGGATAATTTGCCTTCTGAAGGTAATGATGTTTGAAAAACTTCTTAATTAACCGTTGTTTTTGCTTAAAAATCCGTCTTCGAAGTTTTGACGTAAGAACGACTTTTGGTGTTCATGGGTCCGAAATATTTTTTTGATAAAACAAAATAAAATCTAAATGGTGTATTCAAATTCAAATCAACCCCCGAATCCGCCCAACCGACTTCTGTGCCTTTTGTGCCTTCTGTGAGGTCTGATTAAGAAAGAAAGTTCTCATAAAATGGCAAATAGTTGAATAGTGACAAATGGAGCATTCAATAAAGCTTGTAAACCGAGGAGAAATCACACGTTAAATACTACCACTACACCCGGTGGTTGGCTCATAGGGCGAACGGAAAATATTGGATAGAAAAATCAGCTTAAAATCCTTCAATAACTGATGTTTAAGCCCTTTTTTTTCATGATACTTTCTGTTGTACATGACATTAACACATCAACGCGGAGCCTGGGCGCAGAAACATTCTAAATTTCTTCGATTGAAGGAAAAAGGGGCTCACTGCGCCTCGTCGGAAACTGGTCACTTCCTCATTGCGCCGCTGTGGCGGACTTTCGTTTATAGACTTTACAGACGGCATCCCAGACTGAAGGGTGAATTAAAAAAAGAATATTGAGATATGTGAAAAAATGAATCAATGAAAACTTATTGAGAACCGTAATATGAACTCCGCCCCTTCCGTACAATATATCTTTGATCCCGGTGAATAAGCTGATAAGTCATAAAAACTTCATTTTACAGGAGAGCAAAAAACAACTTGTAACTGAATTAAATCAGGGTTTAATGATATTGAAACGAAAGTGATATTTAAATGAAACTATTTGTGTGTAGGTTTTGTTTGAATATCATTGTTCCCTGATTTACAGCATTAGTTTAAAGTTGTTTTTTGCTCCCTTCTAAAATTAAGTTTTTTCTGACTTATCACCGGGGTCAAAGACCACTATTTACCGGGGTCAAATATGTAAAACCCACAAATGGGGATAACGAACAACACAATATTTGCTTTCGATTTCAGACAGTTTTCAACGGTTCACCCACAGCCACTACGAGACGGTTTGCGTTGCGAGTTGTTTCGACCACTCTAAAAGCAGCGGCCACCGCTGGCGGTCCGCGTCGCAGCTCCATTCAGCGCGTTGAAAGCGTTTATTCGCGGCTGCTCCGATTGGCTCCGCCGGTCCAGGCGGCTGTGCGTGGGCGCGTCTGCCCGCTCTCACGCACTTCCTGTGACGTAACCGCTTTTGTGCCGCGCGCGCTCATGCGTCGCCCGCCGCCGCACAATGCCCCCCCCCCCGCCCATTACGATGTTAGTGGCCGCGACGCGACGGCTCCGATGCTTTCGATAAGTGGGCGCTGCTTATCGCCCGTTGGGAAACCGGGGCTGGCTTTGAGGAAAATTAGTGGAAATGTGAGATGTGTCACAAGTGTTTATGTCGGGATACAGCGTCGGCATTAGCTTCAAATGCATTTCGTAATTTTATCGTAATAACTTTTAGCGATACTAATATGTACAGTCGACTCCGGTTATAGTGAACTCGGCTATAGCGAACCCTCGGTTATAGTGAACTTGAATCACTGGTCCTGTTTCATTTACATTACAAATAAGCATAAGATTATTATAGTGAACCTGAACCTCAGCTATAGTGAACATAGGAAATACTATACAACGCCCTGGAAATTAATCCCCTTCTGGAAAATAATATATCGCCTTAGTGCCACAAATTCCAACTCTAGACTGCTTGAAAAAAGTATCATCGGTCAAAGGTCACTAGTTTGTCGGCCACCTCGTATGTTATTCGTGACGTATGTGTTCCAACAGTGCAGAATGCAGAATCGAACATGGAGAAGACACGAATTCTGGAGAAGAATGTAGAGAAATTGTCAATAAAAAGTATGAAGCAAACAATTGAAAATAATTGATTTGTTTAAGAGCAAATACATAAATTGAAATGTTTAGTTCGTGCTGTTCATGTACTCTGCTATGTCTCTATATTAATTAAATCAATCGTTGAGGAGAAATTCTATTTAATTTTGACGTCATCGAATATAGTGAACCAAAAATTGTAGTCCAACCAAAAATGTTAGTCCACTGTACCTGGGTTCATGAGTTCTGAAAATGAGTCCCCTGTAACTTGAGTTCACTATAACTGGAGCAGATTGTATTAGTATTAATGTTGGTGGGAACATAAAGCACATTGTAAACCTTTTTTAAGTGACAATAGTTTCAGAGCGAAATACGAACGGCTAACCCTTCAACTGTGTGTTATATTATATAAGCCCGGCACTGTGTTTTGGAAATAATTCTGATATTGCCAACCGTTCATTAATAAACCAAACATTTTTCGAGCCATGCGATTACATAGCGCAGAAAATTAGTCAATTTATTATTACGTAGATTTCGAGATTCTGCGCTATTTTTTCACATGTTTTATGAATTACAGAAGAATCCCACACAAACGAAACCTCCAAAAATATAATGAAAGGTCCAAAAATATTTCATTTTGTAGATTAGAACCTAAGAATTGTAGATCGGAATCTATTTTGGAAACTTAAATCGCGTTTTACGCGCGTTGAGCTCATCGTTTAATGTTATTCACGATGGCGATTAAACAATTGACAAAAGTCAGGGAACGTGTTAGTTTAAATGCGGATTCTTTTGCAAAGAGTTTCTTTGATTACTTTTTAAGGTAACGTTTTGAGCTATGGTATTATTACGAGTTACAACTCAGCCAAAGCATCACATTGAATTTATTCGGATGATTAAATGACGAAGGGGGTGGATTCTATAACAGATCCAAACTGCCAGTGTTTGTTCACTCTGATTACCGTACAATTAGAAGTGAACATGGCAGGTAAGCTAAACCTGAGTAATTATTTTGAATGTTTGTTTGTCAAAGTCTGGTAACAAACTGTTCACATGTACAGTATAACGAGCTGTATTCTCTGTAATGATTTCACAGTGATTCATCAAAAATACAGCATAGGGCACACATAGGGAAAAAATGGTTAGTGAAAAAATGAAAAAAAGAGCGCCTGAGCGAAAGTCACACACTAAATCTACAAAGATCAAACATTACAGTCAATTTACTTCGGTAAATAGAATTCGATCAGATAGAAACCGATCAACGAGTAATAAATGTTATTCTGACGGACGTCAAATAAAGTAGAAATGAACTAGATTGATGAGATAAATGAACCCTTGTATTACAATGAGTTCATATGCCGACATCAAATCGTGACAAATACGTTTTAGTCGATTAATCCCATTATACGATTTCCTTCCCTTTCGGTTTTAGCATGTGAATTTCCGTAATTTAACTCGTTAATATCTTAGTATTTGGAAAGCTACTAAAAATTCTGATTGCACATTCAATTCACGTACTATAAGCTCTTACAGCCTAGGAGTCCCTTAGGAATAGTGAGGCGCACAAAGCCAAGAAAAGAATCAATCTTGTTTCCGATTTATAGAACTTTGCGGTTGGAGCCGATTAATCCTGAAAAATATTTATTAGTTGATTAATCCCGATATGCGATTTCCGTCTTTTTCTATTATCATGTGAATTTACGGAATATAACTCGTCAATCTCTTCGTATTTTGAAAGCTACTAAGAATTCTGACCGCACATTCGATACAAGTACTATAAACACTTGCAACCACAGAGGTCATTTAAGAAGAGTGCGGCGCACAAAGCCAAGGAAAGTATCAGCCTCATTTCCGATTTATACATCTGTGCGGTCGGTGCCGATTAATCCCGACAGATATCTTTTAGTCGATTAATCCTGATGTACGATTTACACCCTATTATCATGTTAATTTATGGAATTTTTCTCGTCAAACTCTTAGTACTTGGAAAGCTACTAAACATTCTGACCGCACATTCGATACAAGTACTAGAAGCTCTTACAGCAGAGGTCCTTTAAGAAGAGTGTGGAGCACAAAGCCAAGGAAAGTATCAGCCTCGTATCCGATTTATACATCTGCGCCGACGCAGCTGATTAATCCCGACAGATATTTTTAGTCGATTAATCCCGACTTTACGATTTCCGCCACTTTCTATTATCATGTTAATTTACGGAATTTTCCTCGTCAAACTCTTAGTACTTAAAAAGCTACTTAACATTCTGACCGCACATTCGATTCAAGTACTATAAGCTTTTACAGCCTAGGGGTCCTTTAATGCACAAAGCCAAGTAAAGAATCAGCGTCGTTTCCGATTTATAGAAACGCGCGAACGGAGCCGATTCGGCATGTCTGGCCGCTCCCGCTTCGCCCCACCGCGTAGACCACAATAGACGCCCGGGATTCCTGCGGCCACCCGCAAGAAACGTCACGCATTCGCAGAAGCCCGACAATACTGTCTCGAGGGGCGCAGACGAGAAAGGCGACGTCTGCGGGGTGCCGGGCGGGACAAAGGCTCCCGGGGCAGGTTTGTCACGTTCGCTATCTATTCTCGTCTCAGCCAGCCGGTGCACTACTATTCAGTTCCTCAGTCGCTCTTTTCTTCTTTCCGGGAACATCTATCGGATGTACGAAAGTGTATTCTGGAGCCTGCGGGGGTGCCACGGCTATCGCTGGATCTCGTGCTTCCAACGCCTGGCTGAGTCTTCCTGGATGATGGGGAATGAGATATGTTGGGAAGGGGAATCAGATGATTATTAATGACGGGATGACCAAGGACTTCTGAAAACGACACGTTGTACTCTAACGATTCAGGGAGTTTATTATTTTTGCTGAAACTTGTAAAAATATGATGAAAAAGATGGCGTCAATAAACTGCGAATCGGTCGTATTCCACAATATCTTTCCAATCATATTCTTCATTTCATTATTGCTCAGGAGTGGTATAAAGACTAAACCAGCTGGGAGGGACGAAGACACCTCCATCAATCAATAAAACTAATCGATAGATCTATCATGTTAGAATTTTTAAATGACCAAACATTGGCGAGATGTTTCGTTCCTTTAGTTGTTATGAATATGTGCATCCGTTGAACATAATAATAATAATAATAATAATAATAATAATAATAATAATAATAATAATAATAATAAGCCTGTTCCTTGAAGTGAACATTATTTTGCTCGATAGATCATCATCAAAAGCTAGCAGAACAGAATCATGAATTAACGCAGAAATATGTGGCCCCATCTACACAGAGAAGATACATTCCACACACGATCCTCTAAAAATTAATAACCGGCTCAAGAGAACACAGACTAAAGAGAGCACTGCTCTCTTGGAAAGTCGAAAGCCGAACCCGAATGAATCGAAACATCCAAAATTACAGCTGAGCTTCGCGGAAGCAAAAGGGGGCGGGGCGCGGCGAGGCGAGGGATTTAGCGTGAGCTCTTCGCGGAACAAAGAGATGCCGTGTGTACGAGCCCGTCTCTGTCTACGCGGCGGCGGAGGCGGGAGCGTGAGCGGGGGCGGGGGCGGGGGCAGCAGCGGAACGCGCGTGCGTGCTCCGCGCAATGGCCGCGGCCCCGCCCGCCGCAGCTCGCCCGCCCCGCCCCGCCCCGCCCCGCCCCGCCCCATTCCAGGTCCGTCCTCCCCCGCGCGCCCGCCGCGTCCCGTACCTTACGGCGGCGGCGCGCGCGCGCACACGGGGTTGCAGCTCATGCAGCCCGCTGGCGTACTACCGGGGCTCATTGACAGTCCTGCGCTCGGTCCCGCCCCGCCCCGCCCCACCCCCACCCCCCGCCCTGCGTTTTACAGCAATCGCCGAGCTCGTAAACGACGATCCTTTTTACGGCACGCTCTTGGTGCCTCGCGGCGAGACTGGCGGCGGTGGTGAGGGTAATAGTGGCGATGGTGGTTGTGCTGGAGTTGGTATTGATGGTGATAGCTGTGGTGGTGGTGGTGGTGGTGGTGGTGGTGGTGGTGGTGGTGGTGGTGATGGGGGCGGTGGCGGCGGTGATTGTGGTGGTAATGATGACAGTGATGACGATTATGAAGGAGATGGAGGTGAAGATGAAGGTGAAAGTGGAGATGGTGATGCAGGAGGTAGAGGTGAAAGAGGTGAAGGTGGAGGAGGAGGACGGGAAGAGGAGGAAGAGAAGAAGGAGGAGGAGAAGGAGGTGAATGTCGAGGTGGAAGAGGAGGTGGAGTTAGAGGTGGAGGTGAAGGTGAAGGCGATTGGGATGGAAGTGGAGGGATGGTGGTGAAAGTGGAGGTGGAAGCGGAGGTGAATGTGGAGGTGGATGTAGAGAGACAGAGTGAAGTTAGTGATGGATGGAGAGATGGTGGAGATGGCGAAAATGAAGATGGAGGGGACATTGGCGTTTGCGTGGCAATGGCAATAGCAATGACATTTACTGCGGCGGTAACAGTGACGGTAGCGGTGGCGGTAGCGGTAGCGATGGCGAGTTTAATAGCGGTGGAAGATCGTCAGTCGCAATGGCGGTGACGATGGAGATAGCGGTAGCGGTAGCAGTGGCGGCGACGGTGCCGGGTGCATTGCTTCAGGGCGGACGCCCCAGATTTTTTTACAGTGATAGCACGCACATCACGGGTGAAATATTATAAGGCGATATCGCGTCCTCGGGCGCACCTCGCGAGATTTTTCGTGCGGACTCCCCCGCGCCGCGGTGGTCGTATCAGATGGAGGCGGATTGAAACGGCACCGGCCGCTCGCCGGGCGAATGTCCGACACAAAAAACGGGCGCTCGTAATCGCTCCATCTCCGAATATCCCGACAGGAAATGAAACGATTCCGGGAGTGGCATCTGACTGCTATAAATAAAGCGAACACGACGAGCGGATTGGTTCGGGGTAGAACTGTCATCTCGCGGAGTTGTTAAGTTTGTGACAGTTACAGTCGTACTTGTTAGATAAAATGGATTTGAACTATGGTTGAAATTAGAAGAAAGGAAGAATGAAATGGAAGTTGATTTACGTACATGCAGCACTTTATTACTATCAGAGAAAAACTGCAATTAGTTTGATATATGAACATCATGAGCCATGAAATTCATTAGAACAGAGAAATAAGTTCACTTTTTTGTTTAATTGTTTATTTTCAGAGAGATTAATGTTTCATAGTTACGTATCGTTAAGTAGATTCGTATTATAACTGATAACACAACGTGAGTACACGCACGATTTAGTAATCTACAATTCAAGATATGGTAATTTTCTAGACATAGTTTCTATAATGACATAATATGATAACAGAAATTATGCATTCGAGTTGTCACGAAGGAAGCAACACATCTGATACACTAGTTACCAACATGACATGGTTACCAACATTGAGAACTATTTTGACAGTTCAACAGTCAGTTTATGTATTTACTGATTAGTGAACGTCCAGAAAATCACAATTAAAGATGAATCACGAACACCATTTATTTAAAATGAACCCCTGTCCATGACGTATGAGACAAAGGCCAATGATGAAATGAATGGACACATCATGATAATGGACTACATCATGATAATGATTATGGAGTGAATGCTTCAAAAACAATGGTTTTAATCGAAAGGTAGGAGAAACTGGTCAGGTGTAAGGAGAAACAAGCTGTGAGGCGTATCTCTCCCACAAATTCATTACCAATGAGTACTGCCACAAATTCCACATGGAGTGACTGGGACTTCGAGGGGGGAAGAAGGCTATCGCAGTGGCCGCTACCCTGCAGGTCGTTCCAGAGGCCTCTTGCTCCAGGCGCGCGGATAGGGGTGTCCTGGCTGACACGCGCCAGTCGCGTTGGGTTCCGCGGGCGCGGGCGGGCAGGTAGCGCGGGCGGCCGCCGGCCGGGGCACCCCGCCATGACTCAGCGCTGGGGCGCGCGCTGTCTCACCTGTCAATACCGCTGGGCTCCTCCGGGGCGGGTTAGGATCCTCCTCCGGCGACGCCGCGCCTCCTCGTCCCCGTCCTCACCGGCTCCCACGCGCACTCGCCACACCCTCAGTCCTCACACCTCCACCCCCCAACACGCACACTCCCACCCCGTCCCCACACGCCGCGGCCGCCGGGCGCGCCGCTCGCTGCCACCGACACGACACGACGCGACACGACACGTCCCTCGACGGCTGGGGCTTGGGCGCCGCGCCGCTGCTCGCACTGCGAGGGCGCCGGCGGCGGCGACGGCCGCGGCGGCGGCGGCGGCGGAAGCGCGACGCTAGCGCCTCTGCCGGCGAGCGCGCTATTGATTTTTAGACGCGCCCGCGCCACCGCCTCCACCGCCGCCGCCGTCGGGCGGTCGTCCTCCCACCCGACCGGCGTGCCCGGCCTGCCCCGCCCCGCCGCCGCCGCCTCGCCCGGCTTGGACTAATCTCGCCGCCGCCGCCTCCTCCTACTCCTCTTGCTCCTCCGCCGTCCCTCGTGAGCGCATATGGTCACGCAGCACGCGTGCCTTCCCGCTCGCACTCAACGCGAGGCCCGCGGCGTTAATAGAGGGCGTTAGCCGCCGCGACGCCCGGCCTCGCTCGAAATTTCGGCCTCGAGCCGCGTTGGAGCTGGAATTTTCCTTCTCGCTAGTGAGCATTTGACGTTCACGGCAGTCTGGACTACTTGCATAGGGACCTCTGTATGACACAGTTTGCGAAATCCTGAAGTAATATTTGGATAATTAATGGACGTGTTATTTAGTTTGAGGCAGATAAATTAAACTTCATTAAATTGGCGAAGTCAACGTTTCGGCTTTGTTGAGCTTTCTCCAGGGCTTCAGTATATCTGACCAAAATTATTTTACTCGACACCATATTCCTTCATGATGGTATGTTATATACACAAAATTGTTTTAATACATGCTGCTATCATTAAGATATTCATGTTACCTAAACTCAAGAACCCATCCAGAAATATCTAATCAAGAGAAATTCTGAAGAACAAATATACATCCCAATGTAATGATCTTCATACAAAGTGTTCACTAATATTATTCCATTCCTATAGTGTTCACTAATAGTGTTCACTATAGTGTTCACTAATATTATTCCAATACTGTAGAGGATCAGACCGTTTAATGGATAGAAGTTTAGGAAAGAAATAAGTTCGGGAACGGGGTAGGACTACGCGAGACAACGGATCTCCAAGAGAAGGCGAGAAAAGAACTTGATACCAAATGGTCAGATAAAAGGACAGTTTTTATCCAGGAAGGCTACGAAGTGCCAGTAGACAAACATGAACTGATAATCGCTTGTGGAGGCTAAGCAAGGGATTATTTTTGTTTTGTTTCGGGAGACGGTTCAAGATAGACATCTTCAGGTGAGTCTCGATTCTCTAGTCTGTCTAGGGCTGGTTGTGAAATTGTCGAAGCAGCTACCTGCTCCATTGTTCGCACAACGGGGAACAGTGCGGCAGCAACAGATATACAACCGGCGCAAGCCAGTCTTGTGAGAACGGCTTGTTTGTATATATAGCCCTTAAAAGAGACACTGATATTGAAACATTCTGTATTTTCTTTGGCAATATTTAGGAGCTATTACGTGTACGATTTAGGCATTTAGAAATGGCTACTTAAATATAGGCATCCACGAGCAAGCCTAGCTTGACGACCCTGGCTCGCGCTGATTGTAAATCTATCGCTGTTGCTTCCTGCTTCATTGTTCGCATAACTGAGAGCAACGCGACCATGACACTTACAACCTTCGCCAGCCGGTCATGTAAGAAAGACTTGTTTGTTTATACGACCCTTAAAAGTGGGAATATGATACTGAAGCAACTTGTAGTTTCTTCGGCAATATTTAGATGCATCACCTTCGTTAATTTCTAGTACAATTCAAGCGTTTAGATAGAGCTACTTAAAGCTATGCATCCACAGACAAACCTCGCTTGACGAGACTGCCTCGCTCTGACGCATCTGATATCTGCTTCACTTTTTGCACAAGTGGAAGCAATGCGGTGGTGACAGATTTACAACCGCCGCTAGCCAGTCTTATAAGAAAGCCTTGGTTGTTTAAGTGGCCTTTAAAAGTGAGAATACAATACTGAAACAACCTGTATTTTCTTCGACAATATTTAGGAGCATTACCTATTATGTAGTGCAATTTCAAAGTTTAGATACAGCTATTTTTAAAGTCGCTCAGCAACCACGGGCAAATCTCTCTTGACGAGCCTGCCACCCTCTGTTGCCTCTGCTACTTGCTTCATTGTTCACTTAACTGGGAGCAATGCGGCTGTGACAGATTTACAACCGGCGCAATCCTCGCTCGCGGGAGCCCTTTCAGCCCTCCGTTCAACTACGTGCATAGCTCGGGCGGTGACAGATTTGCAAGGGACGCAACCTTGGCCCGCGAGAGCCCTTTCAGACCTCAAACCAACTACGTGCATAGCTCGGTGAGTCATCAGTGGCCGCGGTGGCTGACCTCACTCTGTTGCCTCTGCTACTTGCTTCATTGTTCGCTTAAGTGGGAACAATGCGGTGAAAAATTTACAATCGGCATAAGCCTGGCTCGCGAGAGCCCTTTCAGTCCTCCACCCAACTACGTGCTTAGTTCGGGGCGTCCGAAGTCAGCGTTGGACGGCATCGCTGCGTTGCCTTTGCTACCTACTTCGTCGTCCACTTAACTGCGAGTAATGCGGAAGGTTTCCAACCAGCGCAAGCCTGGTTCGCGAGAGCTCTTTAAACCCTCCAACCAACTAGGTGCCAAGCTCGAGGCGTTGGCGGTGGCCGGTCTCGCTCTATTGCCTCAGCTACCTGCTTCATTGTTCGTTTAACTGAGGGCAATGCAGTGACACATTTGCAACCGGCACAAGCTTGGCTCGCGAGAGTCCTTTCAGTTCTCCACCCAACTACGTGCACAGATCGGAGCCTCCGTGGCGGCGGTGGCTGGCTTCACTCAGTTTTCTCTGCTACCAGCTTGGTTGTTCGCTTAACTGGGAGAAATGCGGCGGGGATAGATTTACAACCGGCGCAAGCCTGGCTCGCGAGAGCCCGTTCAGCCCTCCTTCCAACTACGTGTGTAGCTCAGGGCGTCGTCAGTGGCGGCGGTAGTTATCCTCGCTCTATGTCTGCTACCTGCGTCATTTTCGCTTAACTGAGGACAGTGCGGCGGGGACAGATTTACAACCGGCGCAAGCCAGGCTCGCGAGGGCCCTTTCTGTCCTCGACCCAACTACGTGCTTAATTCGAGGCGTCGTCAGCAGTGGCCGGTCTCGCTGCCGACCAAAGAGCCACGCGGGGTGTTTAATCACCATGGAAGGGAAGAAATGCACTCTCATAATTGGACGTCGGTTGTCGCAGAATAATGTCAAGATTCTCGGTAAAACCTTCGTTCACTTTCGTATTTATACGGGGAAATTTTCATCCCTCCACGCGTGTGTTTTAAATTAAAGTTTACGGTCGTATTTTCAATTAGTACCTCGCTTCGTTTCTTTGAACTAGAGGTGAAATGAAACTGTTACTTTCCCTTTTTTGAAACCGAACCTTAAGAAGTTATCTCAAATACTTTCGAAATATAAAGTATGATAAATAAACCCTCATTAACACGAATACCAAGGGACCGAAATAATCGTGGTTTGGTAGTTATAAAAGTAAGATAGTTCGTGGTATAAAAATTCGTGTTATCCAAGTACGAGTATTATGAATGTCCGTATTACCGTAATCCCTTGCCTGGACCAAATTTTTGTTCATGTTACGGTGAAATTTGTGTTAGGCGAGTCCGTGATAACGATATTTTACTGTATTTGCAAGTATGAAACAAACAACATTAGACAACAAAAAAGGAAATCTGCCAAGAGAGAATTTACCTTGAAACAACCGCTTAAATAGTACATGTCACTAAAATTATATCCAATACAAATGGGCACTTGTACATACAATATTTATTGAAAATATTCCTTTCATAACCATATTTTATTTCAATACTTACAAAACATAAAACACTTGGACGCTGAGAAAATCTACATAAAATATTTTGAATGTAAAGAAATATAATGCTTCGAAGAATTCTTCAGGATTCGAATTACACGAAATGGAGTTTTTGAATTTCGAATCTTTTCATGATTTTAGGTTATCGAGTAAATAAAGGATTCAAGGTTCGAATGACACATTTCTTCGTTACTTATTTCTGAGATGGTCGTGTATTCGTAAGAATTTTCCTATTAGTGAGTTCGTTTCACTTTGTTTTGTACAGCCAGTAGTTTTCCTTCAACAGCACCCGACTAATTTCCTTCAGAAGTCAGCGGTTTGGTAATACGTCCTATTAAGTCTCTTCTTGAAAGAAAAATGTGAATTGCTTTGACTCAGACCACGCTGCAAATTGCCCTCACAAATTCTTAGTGACTAGCTGCATTCGTCTGACTGCCCATGGCATGGTGGCGTTTGTAAAGCTTCACCGTATTATTTGCTCATGATATAAAGAAATAGGGTACTTAACAAAAGAACAATATCTATTTTTCAAAAGATTAAGCGCCCTGCATTCGCGTAAAATTAAGGGATCCGACATCGAAGCCAATGTTTTCCAAACATGGATGTTTCTATTAAAAACATCCATGTTTTAAAACATTTATGAATTGGAGCTGGTGTTTTGTGAACACTGTTGTTTTGTACGATCTTTTTACGTCTTCGATGTGTTGTTCGTGAATGAAAAATTCCCACAATTTCAATTTTGTAAAAGTTAAAATATGAAATAACAAATGCAACTGACTATTTGTTCGAACCAATCGAACACGGTTTGTCGAACCAATCGAACACTTCATCGAGCAAACTATCTCACTCTCTCTCTCTCTCTCTCGAGATAATCCTGATGCATTGGTATTTCCTTCGTCTTTTCTTGTATTTTGCACAAGTAGAGGCGTTTTTAAACTTGCAGTTAACTTTTAATAACAAATTTATATACACAGCCACCGTCAAATTAAATTTTGTTGCTAACGAATTTTCTGTTTGATGTTTCTAAACCAGCGATTCATCGATGTATGAATCATCGATGGTTTTTTATTGATGTATTATTAACATAGATGTTTTAATTTTGAACACTGTTGATTGTCAATATTGATGTTATATTATCGATATCGCATCAATAGTAGAAATCGTCATCTGAGCTCTCTGGGAATTACTAGGCTAAAACCACATCCTGATTGCACGAACACCTTTTAGTCAGTAAATGAACGGCATCAACCTCTCCAGCAACAATTTAATTAAGCAAGTACTGAAATTCCGCTTCTGTGTCGATGATAACATATCACTTAGGATTTTCGTCCAGTTTCCATGATCTTTGGAGCGAATACTGAGACGGCCCCTTGATTTTCTTCTGGTCATAAATGTAACTACACTATCTGTGCACGTTTTCTAGAGTTCAGTGGGAAATTCAGTTATTCAAATTATCGTTCTTGATGTTCTCTCCCGGCAGTAAGTCGGTTCCTTCACAAAGGTTCGATCAGGGATCGCCAAAATCTGCAGCCAATTTGCCAATGGAAATAGTTTTTATTACACGGAAGCGAATATTTTATCAATTCTTGCTAAAAACGCTCGTTTCCATCCGTATTAGTTAGGCAAAATGTTGCGCTTTTTTAATGTATTTTTTTCTATGTAGCACTGTTTAAGTCAATTTACTAATACTGAAAGTTTATCCAAAAACAAATGTGAATCGATATTTGATGCAAGTTGACTTGATTATTTGTCATCAATTTATACGTTTTGTCATCAATTGCAATGCTGATTATATTATGCTAAGGAATTATCCAATTAAATATAAACATTACATTATAATTAAAAAGTGCTAAAATATGCTATGTATTTATATTCTCAGAAAGGACACCTCCTTCAAGTACAAATAATTTTACGACAGTGAACGAACTATGAGATATGTTTATTTGACATTCCTGAGTGTGGTGTCTGTAATAAATCACTTCAGGCATCGCAATAAAACAGGCAAGAGGAGCTGCGGCTGCAGGCACATTGTACCTCTGAGACTCCACCTCCATTTGGGAACTCATTGTGCACCCTCTAATCCTCTGACACTCATTACTCCCTCTGAACACACACACAAACACACACACACACACACACACACGTGCATGCACGCACGAACCACAAAGTCGGTTCATAGATAATCCCTTTGATAACGGATCGTTACAGCCACACCTACCGTTTGAATTTATCTCCGCTCGCATTACTTTCAATTAATTTATGAAACCTTGCATTTATTCTCGTTATTTTCCCCCATCCGCTACTCTACGTATTCATTTGGAGCGAACGTTTAAGCCTAGTGTAATGGGTGTGTGGGCCCTCTCCGGAGCCCAGACCTCAACGTTGATCGGGGGTTTCCGGTATCGTCGACGTTTGATACGCTCGAAGCCAATGCGATCCCGAGCTCGTTTCGATTGGGGGCGATAAGTTCGTTTGAAATCGAGTGGCTTCGGGAGGAAATGATCCAGAAATTAAACGGAGTCTATTTATCCCCGTTGATTCCATTTCGGAGCCCCGTGCTGTAAATCGCATCACCTTCAAAGAACTTTGTGAGGGAAGTACTGCTCGATACGCCGAACTCAGATACGCTGTATACTCGCTGAAAATAAAGAGAAATTAAATGACTGTCGGCTTCATGGCTTTCGGTGAGGCGACATTTGAAAACGAACATTTGGAGTGTGGATGTGCGAGTTCAACGACGGTTTAGCTCTAGTTTCTCGGGACTGTTCAGTTTACTTATCTCAATGATGATATACTGATTGAATGTTAGTGATTCTGTGCGCGTCAACTATCGAGGTCATTATTCCCGCAAGTATAGTGCATGTCTTTTCATCGGGAGGTGGCGGTAATCTTCCCCCGCTGGATGGCGAGTTTCGGCACCGACCTAGCGGAGTTTTCCCCAACCAGGTATCTCCTACAAGCGGGGCACCGCTGGTCTCCGGGCATGTGTGGTTGTGTAGTATGGTTAGTGTGAGTGTGTGTAAGGGGTGAGGAAAAGAAAGAGGTAGGAAAGATCGCGCGCGGTCCGTGGCCCATTTGTTACGGTACTGCTCCGGCATTCGCCTGGTTTGGGGCTGAAGTATTGTATTCTCTCTTTGGGGAAAAGAGAAAGTAAAGGCACAATTTTGACTGCAATTATGGTAGTTTCCAAAGCGAATAAATAAAGACTACCGCCAAAAAAATATTTTTCTCCTTGTAAGTACATTTTTAAAAACTATCTTTTGTTTAAATAGTTTAAAATACGTCAGTCATTTGAATAAAAAAATATAACTAAGAACTTGGTAAGAGTTAAATGATGTGTGTATTTAATAGTTTTCCATCCACATTATCAATATATGTATTAATGCAACATCATTATATAAATGCTAAAAAACGTACGTGTCAGACCGTTCATCCTAGTCTTAACCCAACATTTTGAGCTTTGTACTTCATTTTTGGCACTGGATTGATTTCCTTCTCTCGATCAACTATGAAAAAATTTCGATAACATAAATTGAAAATCAGAGTTTGTCCAATGCTTGCCAGATGAAATTTTTCTTCACATTATACATTGTCTCCACATAAAGAATAAACAAAATCTGAGTTTTTGAACACAAAAGTACATTCGAAATACAGTACGAAATACGTGCATTCTAAATTACGTGACTTTCAACCCCACTCGAGCTTCCCGACAGATTTGCGCATATCCCAAAATATTCTCCAGCAACTAATGATAAAGAATCATCTGAACCAGGAATACGAACGTACTGTAAATGGAGATACAATTTTTCGAAATGCCAGCTGTTCTCTCGTGAACGATAACTTCTGTTTAGCGCGTTGTCGGTCGTCGACAGCTGACGTTGACATCAACAACAAACCGGCAGACCCTGAGGGTGCAGGGGTGGGGCTGGGAATACAGCATTTGGAACCCCCGCTGTCAGATGAGGGTCGGCAAGGGAGATGAGATGGGATAGCAGGGAGGGAAGAGGGGGATTCGTAATAACAGCAAAGAGCAATGCGGATGTGGTAGCGGGGAAATGCAAGAGAATTAACGGCAGCGGTAGGTAGGCCTACACGCCAACAAGTTAATCATCTGTTTCCTTCACAGGAACAGATTGTCAAGGATTATACATGGAACGTGTTCAGAATGGGGTAGAGTTTATGTGAGTCTGTTGCAGAGCAAAACGAATTGAGAGAACGGACGAGAAATGGAAAGAGGACGAAGGGGTTGACTGGAAGAAGAATGGATGTTGTGAATTACCACCAGAGCTAAACAAGGGCGAATAAATCGAATTGGAAAGTACACAAGCAACAATGAAGGAGTTCAAGATCTACGTGAAAGTTGGACCTCGGGGCACAGGAAATGGAAAGGAAAACACTGAGGAAACAATGGCAAAAAAGGGTACTTGTGGAAAATAAGGAAAGTGCAATGATAATCAGATATCGGGATCATACGAATATGAGCATTCTGCTCTGTTGAGAAAGCAACAGTAAGAAGACTCGGAGCTACAAAATGATAAGAGATTGAATTCCAAACAAAGCACGGTTTATTTACTTACATTTACTTTATCGCATACTACATACGTAGTATAGAGATAGTTATCTAATGCAGTAGTAAAATTTGGCGATTTTTTCAGAAGTAAAATTAGCATTAGGACACTAATACCAAAAGAGTGAATATTATCGTTTTCTTCTACTCTGATGTGGTGGAAGTCGTTTCACGTCTTCTGTTTGTGCTCTTGATCGAATTTTTCCTGACATTATTCTAAAATATAATGTGCGAAGTCTTGTATAAAGTACGATGCTTTAACACGTACACTTACAAAATTATTACCATTTCACCAATATAAAATAGTCCCGCAATTGTAGTGCACGTGATTTCCACGGGAGGGGTCGATGATCTTTCCCTGTTAGAAGGTGTGATCTGGTGTCGATCTACCGACCTCTGAGTTCCCGACCGGTCTCAGGCATGTGTGGTAGCATAGTGTATAGTAAGAGGGTAAGGATAGGACAAGAATTCGCGTACGATCCATGGCCCGTTTGTTAGGGAACTGCACCGCCATTCGCCTGGTATTGATCGATGAATCCACGAGAAAACTATCGATCAGAGCAACTGCTGCTAGAATTCTCCTCTGAACAGCGACAGAATTCAACCTAGCTATCTGGCTACTCGCAAAACATCCTGCCACCGTCGGGATTCGAACATACCCAACAGAAGGAGTGCAGTGACAGAACAGTGATATCAGTTGATGGCCTCAGTCACTTCTCACAATTCAAACGTTGGCCAAATCCTCAAGTGCTCCAACTACTAATGATTCGTAGTGAAGTTTTATTTAATGACATCCATCAAGCACTAAAACTGAACGATGAAAGAGCTTAGTGGGTGATGGCACGGTACTTTTCCACACGTCTACTCACGCATCCATGGGTCCGAGTGCGTGTGCGCTGTTCCTCATACTGAAAGAGTTGATAATTCTTATTTTCATCAACTCTGGCGAGGTGCACGTCATTTCACGGCTTCTGTTTCTGCTCTTTATCGAACTTTTTCTGAGATGGAATAGAGAATACTTATCAATTATGTTCATGAAGAAATTAACAAAAAACGTAAAATACAATATGCGAAGTCCTAATATACGTTAACTCTCGAACAATTAGAAAATTATTACCGTATCTCTTCAAGCTAAGTTAGTCGCCGAAACTCATTCAACCGTTGCACAAATCGTCAAGTGCTCCAACTACTAATGATTCGTAGTGAAGTTTTACTTGATGATATCCAACCACCACTGAAACCGAACGATGAAAGAGCCTGGAGGGCGGTGGCACGGTACGTTACGTTACCACGCGACTCCTCACGCATCCACTGGTCCGAGCGCGTGTGCGTCCATGACTCCATGCATTCGCGCGTCACCGCTCCCGTGCGCCCGAGCGCTCGTTAGGGACGCTTATTACAATAGTAACCGATTTGATTTTTTCACGAGCGGTTGAACCTGGTGGTTACAACAGCTAAAAATAACCTGTTATTGAATATTGGTTTAGCGGTGAATTGTTGTTGGCATTTATATAATTGAAGTAATTCAAGGCGTTGTCATGGCCAACAATATTGTTTCCTGTGTCTGGAAGCCACGAAAACGACTAGTCGTTTTTGTGGCGTCCAAATAGCAGACAACTGATGATAATGGCTAAGCCATCAAAAGCTGCTCTTATTGAATTTAACAATATTGTTGGCAATGACTCACCTTGATTTATTTCAATATCAACTGGTTACTGAATTAATGTGTTTTTCGTCGTAACGTAGTTTTTGAGCGTAGGCAGACACAGTTTGTTTATGTTGTTAGAGAAGCATTAATATATAAATTCATTTTATATATTTATATATTACAAAACACGCTGAATATTACACACTGTAATGCAATGTATTTCAATTATTAGCTATAGGTATAATATTAAGCAGTAAAACACAAATAAGCTAAACACTGAAACTCTGAGATCATACCTTGTGTTAACTCACTGTCACTAATTCAAACGCATTTTTATACATGGCACCCATTGACGACTAATTTCTTGAATTTATATCTTTTTTCACACAAGTCTTAAACAATAACAGTAAAAATCCTTTAAAAACTGGACAAAGGTTCCTGGAAAAATTGTGAAGTAAAACAAAAATATCGGTTTCGGTTATATCGGAATGCTATTTTCAACCCTCTAGCGATTGGCGCCCGTCCGACCGTCCGTCCGTCAGTCCGTCCGTCCGCGTGTCCGTCCATCCGTCCGTCCGGCCAGCTGTCTGTCCGTCCATTTGTCCGATTCCGTCCGTCTGGACGCCAGTTCAGAGCTGCATGGCTCACACTGTTGCGGCGAAATAAAACATCTTCGCTCGTCGCCGCAAGCGGTCCTAGGCCGGAATGGGCTTCGTCGCGTCTCAGGCAACGGACGCACAGACTAACATGCACTCGCCCCGAGCACCTCGTCTGGAAGCGGTACACTCGCCGCGGAATGAGCTCTCTTCAGCACGCTGCTGTCGGCCGCACTAAATGCATCTACGAAACAAGATTATCGTTCAATCATGAGGCAGAGGACCCAACTGCTTTACTCTTTTCTCGCTATAGTGCTCTCAAATTGGTTGAGTCATGCTGATGATTTTATATTCTTTTATTTCATAAACCTTTCATAAACCTGGTATTTTACCAGCAGCGGAATAATACGAGCTACACTAAGGTTTATTTCTTCGATTTTCAATATCAATGGGTTTATTTCTTCGATTTTCAATATCCATTGATTGGTTAACAAGTTACTAGTTCGAAAGTTCACAGTGAAAAAAATCTTTCCTGCGTCCAGATGGATGGAGGAGGGCGTGATCTGCCAAATAATAAGAAAACACAGTTGTTACAATTTTTATTTGTCATAATTGGTCACTCGATTTGGGTGATATATTCTATGTCATCTAATTTTTTTCAGTCACTTATTCTAAACTCATATCCTGTACCTCATATTATAATCACACCTCAATTTCATCTCAAGAACTTTTCAGTTGAGTATAAACCACAAAACTACATACAGTCTAGATTTCAATGTATTACACACTAACGAATGTGGGAAATGGAGATGTAAAGTTTCAGCTATGTCAGAGATGAAATTTATTTCTTATTAGACAGCAGTAATCGAGCACACATTTCAAGAGGACTAGAATGAGATTTACTACAGTCCTCTTGACACCATTCTAACGAAATCAATTTTTCATCTCTCTGCACGTCAAAAAAAGAGGCAATGTTAAATTTCATATTTGAAATCAGTTATATATGTTAAGAAACAGAAATTCAATGGTGAAAAACTTAGTTTCCGTTGCCTAAACTCATTGCGCAAAATCCAATTTGAATCGTACGCGTGCACAGCCTAAAGAAGAAGGAGGGCAACTACAATTATGGGCCCCTCTGGGCCCCCCTTTTCTATTAAACATTTTTATTTACGTATGACACATTTACTAATAAATGAAACATATCGAAAGAAAAATGAAATTAAAACTTTAATAATACAATAAATAAAAACAATTGACTTTATGTTCAACCACATACGGGTTGCCAGATGGTTTGGGGGAACGTCTTCCCCGAAAGTTATATCAATTCCCTAAAGTGTCAGCTTAAAAATGAATGAATCAAGAACTGTTTATATTTACGTAAATTAAACGTTTTATTACGTAAATACTTTCAGAATTTTCAGAAGGGTTTATGGTCTTGTTTATAATTTTAATATAACAACTCATACCCATCTACTAGACGCATAGGTGTACACAGCAAGCATACAACAAGATTCTAACACAACAAATTATGATATACTGCATAATTGCCAACATTTTACATATTAGTGAAGACTTGATCTCGTAGTCAGCCGTATATAGACTGAAAACAATGTACGCTAATATCATGGCATTCGCAATTTACATAATAAACGAGAGATCATTCTTCCTACAGCGCCTCGGAACTCTTTTCGAAGGAACGGCTTACCCGAAAGAGGTCCTCGCCTCCCCGCCTTCTTTTGACGAAGGCTCAAACCCGCCCAAGAACAAAAGCTGACGAGGCATTGTGTGTGCTACTTATTTCTCCCGCTGTACTTTTCTCCCGGCGTCTCCCCACATTTTTCAATAGCGGCTTCTTGAATTTACGAGTCTTCAGTTTCCACAGAGCTTCGAAGACAATGGCATATAGGGCTCCCATCCGCCTTGTTCTTTGTCAGTCTCGACTCGAGTGGCTCTGAGCGAAAGATGGAAGCTGTACATTTTTGTATGACAACTCCGTGCACTTCGTCGCTTTACGAACATCGCGCAGTAGACTGATTGGTTAGTTAGCGATTACGGGCGCGTCAACAGATTAGGTCATTCGTCCCGTAAGTGTAGTGCATGTTTCCTCGGGAGATCGGTGATCTTCTCCCGCTGGATGGCGAGATCCGGCGCCGACCTACCATCGGCTAGCTTCCCGCTAACCAGGAATCTCCCACCAGCGGGGCACCGCCCCTGCTGGGAGAAGCTCTAAGCTCCCGACCGGTCTCTCTGAATAAGTGGTAGTGTCGTGCATGTTAGTGTGTGTGTGTGTGAGTAAGGGGAGAGAATAGGACAAGGAAGAGGAAGGAAAGATCGCGCGCGGTCCATGGCCCGTTTGTGAGGATGCTGCTCCGGCATTCGCCTGGAGTTGATCGGAGAAACCACGGAAAACTACCGATCAGAGCAGCCAGCCGCTAGATTTCTCCTCCAGCCAGCGACTGAATTCGACCTAGCTCACAAGCTAGTGTCGAAAATCCTGCCGCCGTCCAGGTCAGAGGCGCTGCAGTGATAGCAGTTGATGCAATGAGCTACCGCTCCCGGTGCAGTAGACGAGCCGCGACGCAGATTTCGATGGGTGGACCGGCACGCGGCAGATTTTATGCGCGGAGCTGTAGCGCGCGGAAAAGACGGGGGAGCCTAGCGAGCGGAGCAAGGGGTGACACCACCCCGTCAAGTGACACTTTCAATTTGAGCTTGGGCGGCTCTTTCACTGGGAACGCGACGTGCAGGGGTGGCGGTGGGGGTAATGTTGAGAGGAGGACGGCGGCAGGGGGACGAAGACAATGTTGCTTCGATGTGAATGTGTTCGAAAAGTTGACATAGGAGAGAGTGATAAAAAAATCACGGGCGAGCGGAACACAAGATTCAGTAGAACAAAGATTGATGCGGACATCTCAATGCAGACAGTAGTTGGGCATTATTGGCAGCAATAGCGTTGTGGATTAATATTGTTAAAAATCAAGGGGATTATTTTGCCTGTAGGTTTTTAGTATTGTCACGTAATGTTCCAGCTTGTCCGAATAAAACTTCTTATATCTTTCCTTCTTATTTGATGTCTAAATGCACTCCCTTTAGTCATCTGAGAAATCTCATTTCCGCTGATTCAATTCTTTTCAATTCTTATTTTTGGAGCACAATCGCTTTCCCATACTGATTACTTTCCTTCTTTTTTATTTGAATCTCAAACGATTTTTTACGGTAAGGAAGCACTACATGTTCCCTCTTAGGCAGTTCCTGGATACGCAGTTCCCATGAGTCGGGGGTGGGGAGTGATTGTGAGACGACGAGGGCTGTAATGGGAATGGATGCGGGTGTGGTGAGTAGGGTGCGAAGGCATAGGGAAGGTTGGATGGGGGGGGCGACACACGCAGTGACGGTGGCGGTTACGGAGGCGGTGGCGGTGGCGGCGGTGGTTGCGGTGGCGGCGGCGGTAGCGGCGGTGTCGGTGTCGGTGGGCAGTGTCGGTGGGCGGTGGCGGCGGCTGCGGCGACGGCGGCGATGGCGGCGGCGGTGGTGGTGAAGGTGTTGGTGGCGGCGGCGGCGGCGGTGGTGAAAGTGGTGGTGGTGGCAGCGGTGGCGGCGGCAGCGGCGGCGTCGGCAGCGACGGCGGCGGCGGCGGCGGCGGCGGCGGCGGCGGCGGTGAAGACGGTGGTGGTGGCGGCGCCGGCGGTGGCAGCGGCGCCGGCGGCGGCAGCGGCGCCGGCGGCGGTAGTGGCGGAGGCGGTGGAGGCAGCGGCGGCGGTGGTGGTGAAGGCGGTTGTGGTGGCGGCGGCGGCGGCGGCAGCGGGAGGGTCGCGTGCCGGGGATTGTCCTCGCTGCGACAAAAGAACGTCGGCTCCGCATTATGTGTATAAAATATTCTAGTCCCGCTTAGGACGCGCCAGGCTGCACGCGTGGAAATACAGAGGTACAGTCCGCGTCAGAGGCTCCTATTTCACGAGAATTTGCCTCTCAGAGTCTCTTCTTCTACATATTTATATTCGGCAGAATAAGTCGAGGTATTTTTTATGGTATTAAAAGAGATAAAAGTACAAGTAATATGATTATATTAATTTTCCTGCTATAAAGCTTATTCCAAAGCTATTGGATACTTCTTACTTCAGTTACTGAAAGAAATATCAGATGAAATAATGACAATAGCTATAAAAATAATAAAAGTAGTAATAAATTTAAAAAAAGCAGTTTCTTTTCCGATAATCACTTTACAGTTTAAATTGAATTGTATATGAAGATTGGTTAACGAAACTGAAATTCTTCCTAAATGTTTTATTTTCATTTGTTTATATCACATTAGAATTTTTGTGACGTCTTATTTTTCATTAAAAGATAGTAGATTAGGGATATTGTAAGGTAGTAGATCAAAAGCTACTTGTCAATATCGCCATCAAGGGGATAATAAAGACATGCATAAGCCAAAAGTTTCTAGGGGCACCATGCACTAAATTCACCAAAGATTATTAATTAATACGTGAGTCATTCGACTGCTCAAGTGCTGCTGTAACTGGGGCAGTAACGGTTGTACCTCTTGGTGGTGCATTGCATTGCCAATGGAGACGAGTGCTCCAGGAAGCACTCAGACTTTTGAGTGCGTGAGTCACTGTGCGTTTTGCGTGATTCATGGCCCACTACTGCCATCCAGCATGAAACACTCATATCGAGCAAGCAGATCGCAAGAGAGTCATGAGCAACGGAATACCAAGTGGCTCTTGGCAGTTTAGAGAGAACTGTCCAGCACAGTTGCTCTCTGAGAAAAAGAGCACTAAAGAACGAGACAAGAGTCATAAACACTACCGATTATGAAAAAAACAAACATTAAGTGTGCCGTAGTGTCATGTTACGTAATAGCGATGGATATAAAAGCATTGGAAAAGCTTCTCTTGAGTAATACCGTTACACGAGATATTCTTCAAATTTTAAAGGGAAACTTTGATGATTGTGAATAGTAAATAAACTAGAGGAGTGCAGCAGCAAAATTGCAGAATACAACTGCAAAATTGGTTTTCCAAAAAGAGCGCACGCCCACACTGCTCAAGAACATCAAATAAAATAATCTATCCTAACGCTGCAATAAATTAAGGACTTTAACAAAAAACGAACACTACAACAACAAACTGTACGTACAACAACATACTACTTACAGTTCAACATATACTGTAGGTACAACAGTTCTTTACACACAAAGAAAAATTGTTGATCCTCAACGCAACACGTCGATTGGTAATATTTAATGGTGGGCAGTCCCTTCTTTGAAGCTTTCCTGTTATGACGTAAGGTGTATCGTGAGCAGTGACTTAATGATTGTACGATTCAATCGGTACGCGCAGCAAGAGAACGGATAGAATAACAATAAAATATTTGTATTTTTCAGTCAAAACCGAAACAGTTTCATTGTTGTTGTTTTTTTATATTTTATCGCGTCTTTGCGTATTTCACAAACCACAGACATCTCTCATGACCGGAGACTGCATTGTTTTCTTTCAATTTCTGCGCGCATTCGAAAATTAGTAATTTAATGTAATTGTTTTATCTAACATTATTTTAAAGAAAGCACTTAATATTCTTTTCATTCAGGAGGTTACAAAAATTGGAGTAACATTTTGTTTTCTTTTGGTTATTTAAGGTCGCATCAACATCTAGGTCATTAGCGACCATGAAGTAACCTTGAGTTGTGAAATGATAAAGAAATATAGTGCAGATATCTCAAATGCGCAGGGAAAAAAAGAAAATCAACAGAGTTATATCCGGTGACTAGCCTCGGCAAAACGGTAGGTATTCAGGGACTACGTGGCACGAGCTCAACCTCTTCCCGAAGAGAGGACATTTCAACCCATTTGCTGCATTTAAAAACAGAGCGTATTTTATTTAACTCCATCTGTAACAATTCGGTTGAAATGGTGGGACTTTTTTCAAACGTATCAGTGGCTATTATTTATTTCTCATACGAGCCGTAATGGCCCCTTCAGTACACTGTTTCACAGATCGCAGTGTGGTTCTTCTTGTCTGTTACTATCTCGACAAGTCATCCTCTTTGGCTTGCAGCTGATGACGCATCTGGTTCTGCACGAAGCAGACAAAAAGTTGCCCGACTACCCTAGTGGTCCCGATGCTGTAGACTTGATAAATTGAAGCACTGATACATCTGTCTATAGCTTCGTACCGAGGAAATGAAAACGTTCCAGAGACGCGCCACACGACAGAACCAACTAACCAGCGCGAAGCAGCGGAGGCAGGGAAGGAGGAGGAAGTTGAAGAGGAGGCGACGGAGAAAGCGGGGGTGGCGGAATAGGAGGAGGCGGCGGAAGGGGAGGTGATGGTAGTGGCTCAGGGGTAGGCGGAGGAGGAGGCGGAGAGGAGGCGGAGGAGGAGGAGGAGGCGGAGGAGGAGGAGGAGGAGGCGGTGGAGGAGGCGGAGGAGGAGGAGGAGGCGGAGGAGAAGGCGGAGGAGGAGGAGGCGGTGTAGGAGGCGGTGTAGGAGGCGGTGTAGGAGGCGGAGGAGGAGGAGGAGGCGGAGGAGGAGGAGGAGGAGGCGGAGGAGGAAGAGGCGGTGTAGGAGGCGGAGGAGGAGGCGGTGTAGGAGGCGGAGGAGGAGGCGGTGTAGGAGGCGGAGGAGGAGGCGGTGTAGGAGGCGGAGGAGGAGGCGGAGGAGGAGGTGGAGGAGGAGGCATTGAAAGAGGCGGAGGAGGCGGAGGACGAGACGGAGGAGATGTTGGAGGAGGCGTTGGAGGCGGCGGAGGAGGAGACGGAGAAGGAGGCCCAGGTGAAGGTGGAGGAGGAGGCGGAGGAAGAGGCGTTGGAGGAGTCGAAGGAAGAGCCGGCGAAAGCGAGTGTGATGGTGATGGCTGAGCTGGCGAAGTGGACAGCCACTGCAACCAAGGCGACGGAGGCGGCGATGGTGGTGTTGCCGGGCACGTCAACTTCTAAGGCCATTAGCCCCGTAAGTGTAGTACACGTTTTTTTATCAGGAGGTGGCTGTGATATTACCCTGCTAGATGGCGAGATCCGGTGCCAACCTATCGTCGGCTCGCGGGGTTTCGTCCAGCGGGACACCACCCAATCAGGACAAGCTCTAAGCTCCCGACCGGTCTCCCCGTATGCGTGGTAGTGTAGTGCATGTTAGTGTAGGTGTGTGTAAAGGGGAAGGATAGGACAAGGAAGAGGAAGGAAAGACCGCGCGCATCCGTGGCCCATTAATGAGAGTACTGCTCCGGCATTCGCCTGGTGTTGATCGGAGAAACCGGGGAACTACCGATCAGAGCAGCCGGCCTCTAGAAATCTCCTCCCGACGACTGAACTCCACCTAGCTGACAAGCTTGTGTCGAAAACCTGCCACTGTCGGGACTCGAACCTAGGACTCCCCGGTGAGAGGCACTGCAATGAGATGGTGGAGGAGGAGGAGGAGGAGATAGCGAAGGAAGAGTGTGGAGTGATGGAGGTGGAGGAGGAAGAGGCGCCCAAGAACGATGAGACGGTGGCGGGGGTGGAGGCGGGGGCGGCGGTGAACAAGGCCTTTCAGTTGGCGGAGGGAGCGAAGGTGGCGGTGGCAGCGAAGGAGGCGGCGGTGATAGCGAAGGCGGAGACGGGGCAGGGGGAGGCGGCTGAAGATGAGGCGACTGTCGCGGCGAGGCGTTGATTGGGTGTGGTATGCGAGGCCGGCGTCTTTTGATGCGACGCGAAGGCGACTGAAACAGCTGACAGGACGCCTCACGAGTGTTACCGCCTTGCACCAAGGACTTCATAATCATAATGTGCGTATCCCCTTGCAGATTTTGTGGAAACCCAATGGAGCCATGAGAAAATGCTGGGGGAATTGGAAAGACAATTTCCTTCTACACGATTACTGAATTTAAATAATGGTAAATTATGTATGTGGATTTTGACTTAATCACTGAGTGAGGAAATTTAGAGAAGTTCTTTAAAACTACAATGTTGTGAGGAACAGTTTGTGGTCATTTGATTTGTATCAACCAGCCCATAATTACATTACATTACTTGTTCTAAATATCTATCTTGTTCTAAATATCACCTTGTATTATCATTTCACTCAACGATTTTCAACTAACGAACCCTCGATATGATGGATCGATAAATTAAATTACTTTTCAAAACGTCTTATTTTGTCACAACGACATGAGAAACATCCCTCATTCGTAATCTGTAAGAACAATGAATACCTTGATAAAATTGATTATAAAATTGTTTAGATTCATTGTTGAGTTCGAAAATGTCTAAATGTCTGTTTGAAATCCGGTTGACCTGTTCACTTTCGAGTGAACTTACCTGTTCACTCGAAAACACGACTAATTTTATGAACATGGAAAGCATTTGCGAATCTACTAACTTCATTATCGCTCAAAGGCTCCATATGTTTAATTAAAATGTTAATGCCACAATACTTTAAAGGTTGAAAAGCTATGGGCTGAATCAAATCGGCTTGGTCTCAAGCTTTCATTGTAAGGCAGCGGTGGCCAGGCTGGTTCAGATTTTGGCACAGGCTACTACTCCAGCTCTAATCGGGAAGTCGCGAAGGAAATCCCCCTTGGGGGAAGGGGGTGGAAAGGAGGCTCAGAGGGGAGGGGGGACAGCGTAATTGGGAAGATCTCCAGACGGCCGATATCCCGCTCGTCCAATCGCCGGAGGCAGCTGATCGATGGCCGATCGATAGCGCCCCCGCTTTGAAGGAGCAGCTTCCTGATTTTCAGACTCCTCCACTACCACCGCTACATGCGCTTGTTTCTTTCCTTACGACTTTGTCTTTGAGTCAAAGGACTCCTAAATGGATTGCCAGGGAAATTACAGAGTAAACATGACTGTTCATGAAATTACAGTATTCTGCCTTCCTCTCATATTCTCTTTCGAACAGTGAAGAACCGTGAGTTTAGACTGACTTTTGTTGTATTCTCGTCATCTTGATTCAACACTCCTAGAACTTAAAACTACAATTCTATTATGAATAATAATGTCTCTATGAAAAATGATTGAGTAGTTAATGAAACATAATTGAATGTTTTTTATCTTAAAGCAAATACAATTACCAGTGTACACTCTCCATTTTTCAGTATAGCTGTGTATAGTTTAACCTCTCTCACATGATATATTTATGTAATCATGCTATTAAAGAATTATCATCACAAAAATCTTGAATTTATCACTGAGAAAAAACAATGTTAAAAAGGGAAATGAGAAAAATCTGAATTGTGAAGGTTGGTTCATGTTCTCGGTGGTACACTTGTATTTGCAGTTTATTGCCCTTGAATTATGAGCGTATTAAAACAATTTTTGAGTTGTGGGAATTCTGAATTTTTGAGTTTACAGTATTGCAACAACACGTGTTAAGGAAAATGTAATATATCTTCGGCTCTTTATATCAAAAATCGTTTCCAATCATTAACTCTATTAACAGGCAAGCTAATAATATTTATATCATAAGAAGTTGTAATTCGAATAATTTAAATACTCACTAGTCTTATGAAGTCACTTACTTGGCCACTTATTATAAACATCTTACACTATCTAGAAGGCTTTTTCGAAATAATTCGCACTATTGTATTGTAAATTATTAAATGTACGATACGTTCATTCGTCTTTCTAATTTGCCATCAAGACCGCTATTCCCCTTAATTTTACTGGAATATATTGACCAACAGATTTGTGAATCATACATTTTCATCGGCTTAGTTTGCATATGGAACGTAAACCAATTAAAAAAGCTAGATACTTAATATGCATGGCTTCTGCACAAATCCCGTACGGTAACAAATTCGAGAGAAATCATGAGGTCAACCATGTTCTGATTGATATATTTTCAGTTATATTGTGAATATTTAAGCTAGCTCTAAGATAATATTCCAACAAACATGACAGTAACATAATGAAGGAGCTGGGAAATACCCATAGAAGAAAATTTGCTGTCTACATTTTGAGAATCATTCATTTAAAGTTTCAATTTGTAATTGCGTATTCCTAGAAAAAACAAATACCAGTTATCTGCACTTGGTAATCATATCCTGTGAGAAATATGACACTAAATGTATAAACTTTACACAGTATTTGCAAATTACAGCTTTTGTATCTCTTGAAAAAGTTGTAGGGTTTTCTTCAGTACTTGCAAGTTACCTTTGTGTGTGGAGTTTTACGTAGGCTACATCCTGAACATACAGCTGGCTGAAATGTATCTCCAATAGCGATCAATTATCCTTTTCCTGCGTATAGTTTACGGAGCAAGAAAGAAAATAAATGTTGACTATTTAGTAATATGCAGGGTGAGTCATGTAACTTTAGCACCTCATGCAGCTTTTCAGCGGTTGAAGTTATTGCAATGCAGTTTTCACGGAAGAGCATGAGGAAATGGGGCTAATTAATACATGCATTCATTTCTGTTTTATCATTTGTATTTTTCGAGATATTGACGTAACAATTTTTTTCAAATGGAACTATACATATTTAAGCATAAATAAGCATTTTCTTGAGTAATTCTGATGATTTGCGACTCACATTTGACAGGTTTTGTAACGTTCCGAGCACGTGCTAGCAGGGAGAGCGCTGCGTGACCTTGGTTGGTAGAATGTTACATTGAAAATATACCTTAAGACACATCTCAGACGTATGCCGTAAGAAACAGTTGATAGATATTCAAAATTTGCCTTAAAGTTTATAAGTGCTTAAGCATCTAATTAAATATATATATATATATATATATATATATATATATATATATATATATATATATATATAGTTGTGGTTAGAAAAAGTTGTGAAGAGAAACAATTAGTGGCTTTATTCTTAACTTTATAGAGGAAAATTGGTCAAACCAACGATGTACCAAGATAATTCATCTTTTTAGATAACAAATGATGTCAATAACTCATTTTTCATTTTTTGTGGGTTAGACCACTATTGCGCTCAGCTTTTCAAATATAACTCCGAGGTTTCTTTTGGGCTTTAGGATATTTTATTTTGCAGTAAATCTATAATATTAAACAGCCGGCTTTTACTTCCCCTCCGAAGGTAGGTGTACGAAGGACTTTTGTCGTCCTTAAAAATCAACAGCTTCGATCGGCTTTGAACCCGCAAACCTGCGTATACCAGCCCGACAGGCTAACCATCATACCATTGGACAGCCGGCTTTACTTCCCCTCCGAAGAAAGGCGTACGAAGAACTTTTTTATCCCTTTAAAACCAACGGCTTCGATCGGGTTTGTACCCACAAACCTGGGTATAACAACCAGATAGGTGAACTATCATACCACCGAAGCCGTCGAATCGAACTATCGTGTTTTGGCGGGATGGGCGCCCTGCAGGCTTCCGGGTGTCGCGGAATGGCACGCGGCGCGGGGGTGATGAGTGTACGGGCGGGGTGGGCTCGTGGCGCGCACGTGCGGCGTGTATCGACCCCGCGCCGCACCGCGCCTCACTCGTAATTACATCCATCTTTCATTGGCAGCCCTGCGCCCGTTGACCGCTCGCGCCGCACGCAGCGCCGCACACCGTCCGTCTTCGACCATCGCCCGCCTCACGGGTCCTCTGCGGGGGCGGGAGGCAGCGGGCTGCCGCCATTGCACAGGACTAGCAGGGATACACGTGACTCCAAACACTAAAGAAAATATGGCCTGTTAGCCTACTAGGAAAACATTTTGCCTTTTAAAAATAATAACGCCGGCCTGGATGGCCGAGGTGGCTAAGAGCGAGTACCGACTCTGCGCTTCGGTCCGAAGGGTCGCGGGATCGAGTCCCGCCTTGGGCATGGCTGGGCATCCCCTTGACTTTGTGTGTGTGTTGTCGCGGAGGGCCTCGCGTTCTCCTGACCCCAGATCAGAGGAGCACGCAAGTGTTTGTCTAGTGTATGGTCGAATATGCGTCCCTTCGGGACGTAAAGGGCAGCCGGCTGTCGGCTGGATACAAGCCCTAGGAAAAAAAATAATAACTCTTACTCGTTGCCTGTGAAGTCTTTTGATTGATTGTTTAGTGATTCCGGGCGCGTCAACTATTATGGTCATTCGTCCCGTAAGTGTGCATGTTTTTGCTCGGGAGGTGGCGGTGGTCTTCCCTCGCTGGGTGGCCAGATCCGGCGCCGACCTACCGCCGGCTAACGGGGTTTTCCCCACCCGTTTTACCCACCAGCGGGGCACCGCCCCAGCCGGGACACGCTCTGTCCCCCACCGGTCTCCCGGCATTTTTGCTAGTGTAATGCATGGTAGTGAAAGTGTGTGTGTAAGGGGTGAGGATAGGACAAGGAAGAGGAAGGAAAGATCGCGCGCGGTCCGTGGCCCGTTTGTTCCGTTACTGCTCCGGCATTCGTCTGGTGTTGATCGGAGAAACCTCGGAAAACTACCGATCAGAGCAGTCGACCGCTAGAATTCTCCTCCAAACAGAGACTGAATTCGACCTAGCTGAAAAGCTAGTGTCGAAAATCCTGTTACCGTCGGGATTCGAACTTAGGACCTCCCGGTGAGAAGCGCTGCAGTAACATCAGTTGGTGCACTGAGGGCGGTGTGAAGTTTTTTGAGAAGTTGTACAATATGCACGATGGTCACCTAACAGTAAGGCCAAGGGGTCCATAACCCTATTTAGTTTTTTCCTAGCCTTTGAACAAAATTAAAATATAATGTATTATTGGTCATACAATTTAAAAACTGAATGCTTTATAAATTAAAGTAATTAAATCGACAATATAAAGGCAGTAAACCAGCCAACAAAAATGTCTTAGTATCGTCCAAATCTAATTGATAAAAATGTTACTGCTCCCAGTGGTTTGGCAGGTAGTGAATGAGCTTAGAAAACCCAAGATCATGGGGTTTAAATCCGGCTGATGGTGGTGAATTTCCTCGGGGCCAAAAATCGATTTGCCATTCGCTTGTGGCATGTAAACGAGTCCTGGTAGCTTCCCGGCAAAATTGAATCACGAGAAAAACACACGAGAAAAACTTACTCGAAGAGTACCCTATATTCTCGCCAGGAGTCTGGAAGGAAACTTGAGACGAAAATAAGGCGCGGAACATGTTTAAATAGCCATTGTTTCGAAACCATCCCCGAAGAGAATTAAAATAAATAATTTATAAACATGTTAAAAAAGAAAAAATATCAACAAATATTTACTTAATTATGGGCTTCTCATACGTGTGGCGATATATACTAAAAGAAAGAGTGGTTGCATATATTTTTTTCCTAGAAACGTCAGCGAGTATTGATCCGTTTAATTACGTTATATTACAATCATTTTGTAAAATTTTCGAGAACAAAAGATGGACGTCCCGCAATCCATACGATCCCCTTAGATCATTGCATGTATTTTGTGTAAGTCTGATAACGATGTCGACCGATATTTAAATTATTTTTGTTACTTCGGTTATAAACATTTTACTCTTAATATCTGGAGGAACTTGAAACTGCTTCCTGCATCCTCTATCTTTGATGCTGGTTGGAGATTTTTTCCATCAATGTGAGATAGTCTGGCCTGTAATGTTTTAACATTAAATGGTTACCGCAATTTACTCCCGAGTTCTGTTTGCTCAGAGGTTGGTAATTTTCATTATCTCTCTGGTAACAATCAATTCAACGTGAACGAGTTTTAGCACTTACTTTTACTATCAATAATCTTACTTTGTGGTTTGTATTCCAAATACGTGATTTTTATCTTATAATACAAGTACATCGTTCTTTAATATCTATCCGTCTTCATTCATTTTTTTAAAAATATTCCCTCCATCTTTCACGTTATATTTAAAGTAAACAATAAAATATGACAAATCCGTGTTGCCTTGTATTTTACATTTGATAACCCTCAACACCTGAGACTTATTAGTGGGCTTTTTTTAATCTCCCTTTAATCTTTTCATTTCCAGGAAATCCCATTCAAAACTTTGGCAATTTAATTCTCTTAATTAAAGGTTTTCTGTAATTCTATTTGGTTTTGGAAAGAAAAGATTTTCGTTGTGCATTTTAACTTATTTCTGTCAATTCAGGAGGATATAATCTTTTATCACAGCAATGTACACAGGGGAGGAGAGGGAGGTCGTGGATCCCCTGAAAATTTCAAGAGAAGCCACGTAGTACTACGTAAAAAAAACATTTTATTTCCGCAAATATTATCAATTCCCGATTTATCCGCCTTTTTAACCTGACATTTTGGGGAATTGATACATGCCATTTGGAACAAATCTCTCCAAACCATTTGGTTATCCTGCAAAGGGTTCAATTGTAAAGAAATATTTCATTCTCCTTGCATTATATTTTATTTACTAGTAAAATAAGTAATTTGAAAGTTAACAAAAATAAGAAAAAGGACAAGTGGGTGACAGTGGGGGGGGGCGGTAGAAATGTAGGTGCTGCCATCTTGTTTTAGGTTGTGCACGCTTATGACTTTTATTCTTGTCATTGAAGAAGCCATATTTCACAGAGAACATTTAAGTTCGTTGTGTTGTTCTTCACTGAGCTTCCCCAAATATTACGACATGTTTTCCTCCATTAAATCATTACGAAGTCCTAAGCCTTAGTTCCGGGAAACTTTCTACGTACGTCAGAGTAATGAACAATGTAGCAACTAGCGCGTTTTGGGTCAAACTCTGAATATAAAATTGACATCGGGTTTAGAACATTAATGATGTAACTTCGTCAGTGATGAATGAAAATAGCTATCAATTTTGTATGAAAATTTTCTTGGTTAAATACGTATTGTTGTAGCTTTGAGGACGCAAATTAAAAACCGGAGAGTGTGGTGTCACTGTTTGAAGACGAGGAAATGTTGAAACGTTTCTTTAATTCTACTTCCTTCTAGAAAAAAAAATGCGAGTAACATTAATATTTTAAATAGTGTGATATGTTCTTGCCCTGTTATGTCCCTTGAATTTGCGATCCATTTACCTTTCTTCTTAACATTACACACAACATGAGTGTTAATAAGAGTAAACATTTTTGTTACCCAACTGGGCGAAGAAATGTGGGTCAAGTTTTGCACTGTGGGTTTTGTCAGTTATTTTCTGCCTCATTCGTATTGAACTAATCAATGGATTAGAACCAAACTATTTGTTTTCCACGGAATAATATAGTTAAAATGTATATGGAGGACAGTTACAAGGTCTAGGGTAGAAAGTCAATAGATTTAATACACAGGCCTACCTCGTTTTTATTTCGGCTATGACGTATTCAGCAGTCAGGTTCCTTGTTACTTAATTAAACGAAAATTTAAAGCTGTAAATCATTTGTTGATTTTAGTAGAACTTAGAATACTGTTTTAACTGAATGTAATATTCATTTGTCTAACTATTGGCTTATACTTCTGACGTGGTGCACGATCAGTCGATTCTGATAAGAACACTATTGTATTATCCAAGTATATGAACCACAAAACTATGTTATTGAATGTATCACAAGACATTGTTAAAATATTAACGTGTTGATGAAAAATAAAGTTTATTGAAATTTTAATTAAAAATAGTGGAAATATGATATAGTATTGTAGGATACAATATTATGACGGCGCAGTAAACTTCAGAGGCTTGAATCCCCCCCCCCCGTCTCACACACAGAGCTTACGTAGCTGATGACAGAAATTCACAATTTTAGTTTTCACTTCATTGAAAAGAAACAATTAAAACTATATAATTTTTCAGATGCCATTTGATATAATTAAATGATTCACATTATAATATTAATTTATTTGTGAATTTGTGCCATCAGCTACGTAAGCTGTGTGTATGAGGGGTACAATATTTATTAAGACGATTGTACAATACTTATTCTCAATTTTATTGGCATTTGTTGAACTTATCATATAGTTTCCTGATAACGAGTATTAGAAACATTCATGAAACTAAGGAACATTTATTTACAAAAAGGACAAATTCCTTTAGTTTTGACAAACTTGTTGATATCAAGGAAGAAGCTCATTTATCACAGAATCTTGTAGATTTTAACAATGATCAAGAATGCAGGTAAATTCACATTTAAAAAATGAAAATGATTAATCCACGACAGTATTGTTTTGGCCCAATACAATTGTCTAAATCAAGGTTGAATGTTTTGCATAGATACTGTCAAAAGTGAATTTAAATGGTTTAACAATTCTATTCGTATAAACGTTGTTGCGTTACTTCTCCATGCGTCATCAATTCGTCTTCTCTTACAGATTGGTCACCGTCTGAAGCCTTAGCAAGTAGGGAACTTTTGTGAGGAGCGTGTCGACCGTAGTGCGCTAGTGACTCCGATCAATCCCCTTCCGAGAAGCACTGGCGGGACTCGCGTCGGTCATAGCGCCGCCTGCAAGCGGCTTTTCCAAGAAGGCAATCGATGCCCGCGACACGTGCTTGGATGCACCCGGCGCGCCACGCGCCACGCGACGTCTCCCGACTGCATCGCGCGGTCAACTTTTCCTAAGCCGTTCACCTCCCTCCCTAAAAAGGTGTAGCCCGACTGCATCCCGCGATCAACTTTTTCTAAGCAGTTTTCTTACCTCCCCCAAAAGGTATAGCCTGACTGCATCCCGCGATCAATTTTCCCACAGCTGTTTACCAACCTCCTCAAAAGGGTATAGCCCGACTGCATCTTGCGGTCAACTTTTCTTAAGCCATTTTCCCACCTCCCCCTAAAGGTATAGTCCGTCTGGACCCTGCGATCTTTTCCAGAGCCGTTTACCTACCTCCCCAAAAGGGGAGCTCGACAGCATCTCCCGGACAATTTTTCCTAACCCATTTTCCTGCCCCCAAAAGGCGTATCCCGACTGCAACTCCCGGTCAAGTTTTCCTAAGCCGTTTTCCTACCTCCCCAAAAAGACATTTCCCAACTCCATTCGGTTCAGTTTTCAACTGTATGTGATAATTGATCTCTACGTTGTTCGTGGTCGGCTTAGAATCACGATCAATTATAATTCATCCACTTCGATCTGTTTTGAAGAAACATGTGCATCTCTTTTTAGAGCACTGTTAACATTGAAAACCACCACGTAAAAGTTTGTGGAAAGAAAACATGAAATTACCTATCAGCAACATCTTCATGTCCGTCTGACTTAACACGCAAAATTCCGAAGATTCTGCCATGTTCACCTGTGTTCCAGGTTTTCTTTGAATTGGTGCGAGAACATCTATTTGCGCTAATTATAAATAGAAACTAAACAAATATATTCACTCTTTCCAATTAGATGAACGAAACGGGATGCAGTAGGGCTATACTTCTCAGGTCACGAAAAGTGAAAGGAGGTTAGCTAGCAAGCGGGGAAGAGGGAAAACTGACATCGAGATGCAGTCGGGCGATTCCCACAGCCGCTCCACGGCAAGGGTTCATGAGGGAGTGACTGAGTATTGATTCATGGGTCGACAAGTGCTTTGATCATTAGTCACGTAAGTCTAGTGCATGTTGTATCCTGGAAAGTGGTCCGGATACGTGATATGTTTGAAACCGCACTGTAAACGACCCTGTCCTATCCACGAATTATCGTCCTCCCTTCTCCACGCCACATCACCGAGAGGTTTGTCGCACGATAAACAATGACAATCGTAGTAAATTTTGTATAAACGCTTCAGAGAATCCCATTTGATGTAGAAGGCATATACACTGAGATATTTACAAAAACCTCTTCTTTTTTATTTTTGTAACCTTAAATATCTGGAAAACTATTAGTTGTAGAAAACAATGTTTTGAACAAAGTTTTGGAGAAAATTATTTTCTTTCGAACTAGTAGGATTATTCAACATAACATTCATTAATTTTTTTACAAAAAAGGGGGGGTCGTAACTTGACTTCAAATATTTTGGAACGCACACGTGACATAAATCCGAATTTTTCATCCCTTTTGTAAATCGTCAAGAAAAAAATCTCAGCAAAACTTGAACTCAAGGATTTTTTTGTAGAAGAAACCACAGTTGACTGGACTATTCAGCGGGATTTTCAATCCTCAAGTGTTTCCCTCAGGCATGCACCACCCAAGCTGTAAGCTCTCAACATGGCTCGTAGTGTAGTGCATGTTGGTTTGTGTGTGTGCGCGTGTTCCAGAGAAAGATGAGTTGGCCCTTTCCAGCTTTCGCGTGCTGCGAGGCGCGGCTGGGTGCATCCGCGCAGCCGGGGGCGCAGGCATCGATTGCCTTCTTGGAAGGGCTGCGAACGGCGCAATCACCACTGAGATCCCCTGCCCAGGAAAGGAGAGGTGTCAAGACAAGCTTCCTTCCTCGCACACGTTTTCCTCAGAGTACGGCACTGATCATCATCATTATCATCATCATCTTCTTCATCATCATCTTCACGATCCTCCTCCTCCTCCTCCTCCTCATCATCATCATCATCATCATCATCTTCTTCTTCTTCTTTTTCTTCTTCTTCTTCTTCTTCTTCAATAGTGACGGGATTTTTATGTATTTACATATTTTTGCCCATCTAATTACCATTCTCAAAATTGTAATCTTATCGAACCGTCGCTCTCCGAAAACAATATCGACAACGGCGCAATCACCACTGTGATCACCTGCCCAGGAATGGGGAGGGTGTCAAAACAAGCTTCCTTCCTCGCCTATGTTTTCCTCAGAGAACGGCACTCGTCATCATCATCATCATCATCATCTTCATCATCATCTTCATCTTCTTCTTCTTCTTCTTCTTCTTCTTCCATAGAGACGGGATTTTTTGTATTTCCATATTCTTGCCCTTCTAATTACCGTTCTCAAAATTGTAATCGTGTCGAACAGTCGCTCTCCGAACACAATATCCAAAATTTTATATATTTTTACGTATTTTTACTATATCACATATTTTGCTATTGTATTTTCAAAAAATATATTTTTATTATACCAATTTTCTTAAAATGTATAAGGCATTTTTATGAAACGATGTATTTTCAAAAATATTAGCATTTTTCCTTAATTATTGGTGAACTCTAGATGTGAAAAGTATCATTATTGCCACGTTTCGTGACCTTTAGCCTTAATTTTCGAGAAAAGTTTGCGGTCGCCGACGTGTAACACTTTGACAAGAATGTTGCACGCTGCAGTGAATGCTGGTCGTAGATATCACCAAGCCTTCTGTTGCGTGTAGCCTGATCATATAACCTCCGTACATCTTGGACTGTCTGCTAAACTATGGTCTTGGATAACAGTTGATAATCTTACTACTGACGGGAAAGTTTTATGGTGCAAATTGTGCTCTCCAAACTATTTTTAAAACGTTTGAATTATTTTTTTAATTTTGTTTAGGAATTTTTTTATCAATGTAATTTCGTATTATGTAAGTGTGTTTTATAATTAATATATTTTAATATTACACATTATATCTCATTTTACATATTTATTACATATTCTTAGTGCTTTCATTATATATTCCTGTTCATATTTTGACGTTCCATAGTACAAATTTTTTGGGCTTCTAATCAACATCCTCATCATCAACATACCCGCTGAGATTGGCAACCGCGGTAGCTTCAACGTCTCTTACCGGAAAGTCCCAGGTTCGAGTTCCGACGGTGGCGGATTAACGACTCTAGCAATATACAGTCGACTCCGGTATTAGTGAACTTCTGGGAACTAACATTTTTAGTTCACTATATCCGAGGTTCTCTATATCCGATGATGTCAAAATTAAACAGAATTTCTCCATAAAGATTTATTTTATTAACATAGAGATACAGCAAAGCACAGTAACAGCGCGAACTGAAAATTTCAATATCTTTATTTGTCCTTAAAAAATCAATTTCTTTTCAATTGTTTGCTTCGTACTTTTTCATAAGTAATTTCTCTAGATTCTTCTCCAGAATTTGTGTTCTCTCCATAATTGAATCTACATTGACCTCTGTGTCTAAGTATTGTAATGCAGTCTTGACACCCTTCAATGCCTCTTGCACTGTTGGAATTCAAGCTGCGTAGTGTTGGAATTTGTGGCACCGAGGTGATATATTCTTTTCCAGGAGGGAATTATTTTCAGGGCGTTGTATTTCCTAGGTTCACTGTAGCCGAGGTTCAGCTTCACAATAACCGAGCTTTCGTATGCTTTTTTATAATGTAAGTGAAACGGGACCAGTGACTTAAGTTCACTATAACCAAGGGTTCACTATATCCGAGTTCACTATAACCGGAGTCGACTGTATATCTTTCTATTCTCTTGTATTTAATAATTTGAATTAAATTCGATTCCTAAAACAATACTACATGAATAAGTGTACACCATTTGCCGATGGGTTAGTATATCTGGTCTGTATAAACCGGCTGCAGGCGAACAGATACTTTTGTGCTTCATCGCACCTCGTAACAACCAAGTTCGTGTATGTGCGGCGAGTGCTCAGGGCAACGCGGCGATAAGAGTCATTTGGTGGGGCTGTTCGCGGACAGATACTGTCCACTGTTTCCCACCGTTTTATCACAGCACTTTACACCTCCGAGGTTTTCCATTTCGCGAGAGCCGCAAATGGCGAGGTTTATGGCGGGCATAATTTTGTCACTGCCATTCGCGGAATCGTACTTTCCTGACATTTACACAGCGAGTAAGATACGGCAGAGACGCTACAGGTAGTGAAATGTGTAGAGAACAGCGTAAAAGTGTCTGAAGTAGCAATGAAGGAGTCTTTATCAACAAATGGCTAGTGAAACTTCAAGTGAAACATGCGGTATGATGATTTTTCTTGGAAGAATGTTGACCTTTGTTTAGTGTTGGCGTTTTAAAAATAATTCGCACTTTCAAAGAACCATATGGTTATAGTCACAATATATTCTCAGATGAGATGAGAAAAATAATTGACTTAAATTTACTTTATTATTGATAATGCAATATCACTAATGCCTTATACAACACGAGAAGTATACAATTAAAGTAGAGCCGTAGAAGTGCACAATTAAAGAGTAATTGTTACGCATAAATCAAGTTTTGTAAAATTAGTATTTTAATGTGCTGCATGACTCCATTTGACACAGGTCTGTGAAAGATGGTCTGACTCCATTTGACCCAGGTCATACTATACCTAGAAGAATTAAATCACTTCATCTCTTATATTGAAATAAAAACAGAAAATTGAAAAAGAATTGCATACTCGTGTTTCACAGGAGACAGATAAAATAATATGTCATGTTTGCTTAGTTACTTATCTTTACGGTGACAATCAAGGATGACTTTTCCAGAAGGCAATGAAGCTACTGTGATACTACATGTTGGTGTACCGATAAAAATAAAGTTTTGAAAAGACGTCAATCTCATTATTCATCTCAGACCTTTTTTTAAGAATGAATAAAACTGTGATTACGGTAACTATTATGTTCAAATGAAGCCAGAATTCTTGTCATTGTACAAAGTCTAATGTAATTCACCGTTTCAGAAACGTTTGTTCTCATACTTTGCGCTGCTTTTTTAACAACACCTACCACGTCGTAGCTGGGTTAAATGTAAATGAAATAAACAAATTTCATGTTATATACGCTTACATTTAATGAGTCACGAAAGCACGTTTAATTTTTATGGGTTGTTAAATTCTTGATCCCGTTACATTTGCCCTGGATAAGAGTAGCTCCGGGTTCGATTCCCGGTGGAATCTCTTTATGTTTGGTGTTAACCCACATGCTGAGGAAATGAAGAGTGCTATACAAATTTAATAAGGTTTGCCAAGAAAGGCAAGTTCTACGACAAGGTCGATTCTGACCCCATATCAACCCCTGATAATCACTAGTGTCAGAACGTAGTATATGCAAAGTGATTTTGATAACAAGCCACTACCAAAGCCGACAGTCATTTATTGATTGATTGATTGATTGATTTTTTCGTGTTTCCGGGCGCGTCAATAGCTTCGGTCATTAGTCCCGTTAGTGTAGTGCATGTTTTTTTCTCGGGAGATGGCGGTGATCTTCCCTCGCTGGATGGCGAGATCCGGCGCCGACCTACCGTCGGCTAGTGGGGTTTCCCCCTAACCAGGACTCTCCCACCAACGGGGCACCGCCCCAGTCAGGACAAGCTCTAAGCTCCCGATCGGTCTCCCGGAATATGTGGTAGTGTAGTGCATGTTAGTGTAAGTGTGTGTGTAAGGGGAGAGGGTAGGACAAGGAAGAGGAAGGATAGATCGCGCGCGGTCCATGGCCCGTTTGATAGGGTACTGCTCCGGCATTCGCCTGGTGTTGATCGGAGAAACCACGGAAAACTACCGATCAGAGCAGCCGGCTGCTAGAATTCTCCTCCAGACAGCGACTGAATTCGACCTAGCTGAATAGCTAGTGTCGAAAATCCTGCCGCCGTCAGGACTCGAACCTAGGACCTCCCGGTTAGAGGCGCTGCAGTGACATCAGTTGATGCACT